>JAMLFY010000001.1:53379873-53463687 GCA_030441495.1 Dalbergia oliveri | reverse complement strand
AAATTTTCATCAACTAGTTTTTTAATTGTTAGTTGAAGTTATTTATCGAGATTTCTTAACCTTATAAGATATAAATAGAATGACTCATTTCAGATCCATACTTATTTATATTTTGTTCATTTATTTAATTATTTACTTGTTAATTTATTTTCAAAATAAGTTTATATACTCAATTTTCTATAAGATGTATTTAAATGAATTATTATTTATTTTCAATAATGATCAATAAATTATTTTCATTATCATCTCATGCATTCAGAATTAAATAACTAGTATCACTATAAAAGATGTTTTTGTCTGATGAACTATTATGGTTACAAGAATAAAATATAGCATCAAATGGGACTTACCCATAAAAATAGAATTGGAACTTTATGCTCACCAATAATCACTTTATTTTAGGATAAATTCTTATAAGTTTTAAAAACAAGAGAAAACATTAACTTCGTTACATTTATTAATTGATACATTAGTTTTACAAGTCATTGTTGCCTTCTATTTTCCTTGTATTTTTTAATGAAATAGTTGATGTATCAATTTATAAATAGCAGAACAAATACTTTCGTTGATCTAAGAGCACCTAAATATTTCTCTTGTTTTAAAGATGATTTCTGTCATAACCGTAATTCCTTTGCTATCAGTTTGCATCTATGAGATTTAATTTATCCTTTGCGATCTATATATGGAGAGTTCCGGACGCTCGCAAAGAAATCAATCTACATATCTTACATATTCATTATCATAGTGTTATAATAATAGCGGAAGAAAGTTGATATAAGAGAACAAAATGTGTCAGTTATAGCTTACGTCCACACATCAAACTTCTATAATTGATATAAAAGTACAATGGATATTACAAAAGAAAGAAGTTTATATACTTCTTACTATCCCAAACCCAAATACACCTCACAAGTGTATACACTCAAAACTCTCAACCCAATGAAAACAAAAGAAGAAAAGAAACAAACTTCTTAATGAGAGAAGTGTTATGTTTGAGATGATTTTACAAATGAATGAAGCTTCAATTTATAGTGAAAGTTTACGAATGCTAACCATCCAAAACAATGGAAAAGCATTTCATTCTCCTAGCCAATGAAAACTATTCCATTCTCCTAGCCTCTTATTTCATAGGATACCTACAACTAAGGAGAGTAATTCTATTTCAAAACAATATTTTCAAGCCACAAAAAATAACAATTCTCCACCTTGGCTTGAACTACCTTCAAAGTTGAACTGCATGAGCTATCTTCAAAAGATATGGATACCAATTATATCTAAGCAATGCATAAACTTAGAGGGAACTGTTTCGTGAGCATATCCGCCGGTTATCAGTGCTGATCTTTTCAGCAACATCTCCTTGTGAAATAATCTCCCTTAGAAAGTGGTCCGAACATCTATGTGTTTTGTCCTTTCATGATACATTTGATTTCTAGTCAAATATATGGCACTTTGGCTATCACAATGTATAACCTGTGATCTCTTGTTTCAACCCTAAACTGCCACCAAGCCTCAAAGCCAAATGGCTTCCTTCACAGCTTCCACCAGCCATGTCTCGGCTTTTGTTGTGGATAGTGCAATAGTGGATTGCAATGTTGCTTTCCAACTAATCACTCCTTAGAGGTAAAGATGTACCCCAGACCTTCTTTTATCCAAATCTCCAGCATAATCGGAATCAACATAACCAACAATACTATTACTAGTATTATGATTCTTGTCAAATATAAGGCCAACATTAGAAGTACCTCGTAGATAGCGAGAATCCATTTCACAGCCGCCCAGGCATTCTGGGATTTCCCATATATCTTGTACGACACTAACCTTGTGAGATATGGCCAAGTGCAAACCATAGCATACATCATGCTCCCAACTGCACTTGCATAAGGAACATACATCATCTGTCCTTTTCTTCATCATTCTGTGGTGACATTTCAGCTGCAGCCTGAAATGAGCTCAGTGGAGTATTCAGGGTTTTGCATTCTGCATCCCAAAGCGCTCTAAAACTTTTTCAATATAATTTTTCTGTGACAAATACAATTTTCTAGCACTTCGATCTCTTGAATTTCCATGCCCAGAATTTTCTTAGGAGCTCCCAAATCTTTCATTTCAAATTCATTACTAAGCTGAGCCTTCAACTTGTTGATCTAGATATACTCTTAGAAGCAATGAGCATATCATCAACATAGAGTAGCAAATAAACAAATGAATCATCTAAGAACTTCTTATGGTATACACAACTGTCATAATCACTTCTAGAGTAACCATGACCTAACATAAAAGAATCAAATCTTTTATACCATTGTCGTGGACTCTTCAAACCATATAGTGATTTCTTCAAAAGATAAACATGATCTTCTTTACCTTGAGCAACAAACCTTCAGGTTGTTTCATGTAGATTTGCTCTTCAAGCTCTCCATGCAAAAAACTGTCTTGATATCAAGTTGTTCGAGCTCCAAATCAAACAATGCGACCATGGCTAACAACACCCGAATGGAACTGTTTCACAACTTGGGGAAAAGACTTCATTAAAGTCTATTCCTTCCCTTTGGCTAAATCCTTTAGCAACCAAGCGTGCTTTGTAACGAGTGCTTCAACTCCTGGAGAACCTTCCTTCCTTTTAAAGATCCATTTAGAACCGATTATCTTCTGTCCTTTTGGTTGTTTTACTAGATCCCAAGTGTTGTTCTTATGAAGGGATTCCAGCTCCTCATTCATAGCAACAATCCATTGTGCTACTCACCACTTGTAATAGCTTCTTGGTATGTTATAGGGTCTTGAGTTTCAATACCCTCTCCAGCGATAGGGCAAAAGAGACTATGTCAGCATGAGCATATCTCTTAGGAGGTTTAATTTGCCTCCTTACTCTGTCTCTTGCAAGACTGGAGTCTTGTAGTGGTGTGATCTCCTCGGCTCTTCAACGAACTCTTGTTGCTTCTTCTTCATGAATGGGCTTCAGAAGTGTCTTCATGTACTTCATGCGGATGTTCCATTTCAAGCTCCACCTGCTTGTTAATACCATGTTCTTTTTGCATCTCTAACCTCCTTAGTCAAATGAAGCATGGTTGATTCATTGAACTTGACGTCTCTGCTAATTATGAACTTGGGTGGTCTAAGTTCAGGACACCATAACCTGTAACCTTTCACCCTGATGCGTATCCAAGAAATATACACTTTTGTGCCCTTCGCTCAAGTTTACCATCATTAATATGAGCATATGCAGGACAACCAAATATTCTTAGATCAGAATAATTAGCAGGAGCACCAGACCATACCTCAAAGGGAGTTTTACATTCAATTGCAGTTGATGGGGAACAATTCACCAAAAAACAAGCCATATTAATTGCCAGCCCAGAACTCTTTGACAAGTTGGCATTAGATAACATACAACGAGCTTTCTCCAGAAGAGTTCTATTCATACGTTCTGCCACACCATTTTGCTGTGGTGTCCTTCGCACAGTACGATGCCTTACAATGCCTTCATTTTCACAAAATTCATTGAACTGACCTTCACAAAACTCCAAACTATTGTTTGTTCGAAGACGCTTGATCTTCTTGCCGGTTGGTTCTCAATGAGCGCTTTCCACCTTTTGAAAGTAAGGAAAACGTCATTCTTGTGCTTAGAAAATAGACCCACACTTTCCTTGAGAAATCATTAATGAAAGTTAGCAGGTATCTGGCACCACCTTTGATAGAACAGGTGCAGGGCCCCACAAATAGAGTGAATATAATCAACTGTGCCCTTTGTCCTGTGAATGACATGCTAAACTTGACTCTAGTTCGCTTTCCATAGACACAATGTTCACAAAAGTCAAGTTTTCCTGTCTTACTATCACCAAGCAAGCCACGCTTGCTTAAATAGACATTCCAGCTTCGCTCATATGCCCCAACCGCATATGCCAACTGAGTAGTATCTAACTCAGAATTATGGGAGGATGATAGAGCTTAGCACCAATAAGTGTGCTACCTTGAAGCAAGTAAAGACCATTGACCAATTTTCCTTTGATCACAATAAGAGCACCTTTGGAAACCTTCAAAACTCCACCTTCAACTGAATACTTACACCCTTGGGAATCAAGAGTACCTAAAGAAATAAGATTTTTCTTTAGGTCGGGTATATGCCAAACCTCGTCAATGTTCTCACAATTCCATCATGCATCTTGATTTTCACTCTACCAATACCAACGACCTTACAAGACATATTGTTTCCCATAAGAACAACTCCACCTTCAATTATCTGATAGGTTGCAAACCAATCTCGATTTGGACACATGTGATATGAGCAACCAGAATCGATAACCCATGCATCACCAACCGAAGTTGTACATACAGAGAACATTTTCGGCACCTTCAACAATACTTCCTCCATTACTCGTATCAGCACCTTCTTTTTCTTTAAGCTTTGGGCATTCTGTTTCCAATGCCCTTCTTTCTTGCAATAATGACACCTTCCTCTTCGCTGTCTAGATTTTGATCTAGACTTCCATCTGCTATGACTACTCGAACCCACCTCCTTTGATCTTCCTCTAGCAAACAAGCCAGCTAGGGTCATCATGTCCACCGTTATCGTGCTCCATCTTCTCACGACTCATTAATGCGGATTTCATCTCATCAATATCAAGACGTTCACGCCCATATATGAGTGTTTCTCGAAAGTGCTTGTAAGAAGGAGGTAGAGAACAAAGCAACATCATTGCTTGTTGCTCACTAGAGAATGTTTCATCCATATTCTTCAAATCCATAACGAGTGAGGTAAACTCAGAAATATGTGTTCTAATAGATGTACCTTCAGCCATGGAGCATGTATAAATGTTGCAAGGCTCCAAGACGATTAGCCACCGTCTTCTTCAAATACAATGACTCCAGCTTGTTCCATAATGATGCTGAGTTTCTGATAGAACCTCTTGTAATACGTCATCTGTGATGGATAATTGGATAGTAGAAAGAGCTTTTTGATCAGCTTCTTCCCACAGAGTCTTTCATGGTAGCGGGCTTCTTATCTTTCCCGTCAAGTGCTACCTTTAGATTTAGATTTGTAAGAACTTCCATCATACGGACCTTCCACATACCAAAATTGATGTGGCCATCAAACCTCGAATATCAAACTTAGTTGTCGCCATATTTTCACAGAGTTCTCCAGGACGCTATAAGCGCTCTAAAGTTTGTTATAATAATAGCGGAAGAAAGTTGATATAAGAACAAAATGTGATTCAGCTTATAGCTTACGTCCACACATCAAACTTCTATAATTGATATAAAAGTATAATGGATATTACAAAAGAAAGAAGTTTATATACTTCTTACTATCCCAAACCCAAATACACCTCACAAGTGTATACACTCAAAACTCTCAACCCAATGAAAACAAAAGAAGAAAAGAAACAAATTTCTTAATGAGAGAAAGTGTTATGTTTGAGATGATTTTACAAATGAATGAAGCTTCAATTTATAGCGAAAGTTTACGAATGCTAACCATCGTAAAACAATGGAAAAGCATTTCATTCTCCTAGCCAATGAAAACTATTCCATTCTCCTAGCCTCCTATTTCATAGGATACCTACAACTAAGGAGAGTAATTTTATTTCAAAACAATATTTTCAAGCCACAAAAAATAACACATAGTCCATCATGGCCGGGCGCTGGGTTTCGTTCTTTGCCTTTTTTTTTTCTTTATTTGCCTTCTACTTACCAACAAAATAGTCCATTATGGCTGACCGTCAACCAAAAATTGATGCACTCGAGCATCTCGTTGGTATGGTAAATAACATGGGTGATGGAAAAAATGCTCCAGGCAATGACAGCATCGGTAAATACAGCGTGGAGAAAGTTATCAAAGCATAAAAGGTCTGGCTTGAAGCTGCGCATCGAAGGCAACCTTAACGGAGCCATCAACCTTGGTCACTTAAAGGAGGAAGACACTAACAACGAGGGAGTCACAAAAAGGAGGAAGTCACTAAAAGGAGTAATTAGCGTCATGTATTTTCTAAATGCCAAGGTGTGGGATGTATATAGAATAAGAGCTTGCATTTGCAAGGTCTCAGATTTTCAACTGCTTTATATCCAGCAATAAAATATTAGCTTTAATTTATAAATTGCTCGTGGCCCAATTTTATAAAGCTTCATTATTTAAGATGTTGGTAGTGGTAGTTTGGCACCATCGTGTTGCGTTTATCCATCATGTGTCAAGTTCCACATTTGTATGGCTAATATACTCTTTATGCACACTTAGCAACGCGGGTAGTGTTTTATGTTGGGTATTAGAGTTATGGAAATAGATCAATGCAACTAAAATCAAGTTAAGAGAATTGAAACTGATAGAATATTTACATGGAAAACCCCCTAATGATAAGGGAAAAAAACGGGTAAGGCCAAGAAAGATTTTCACTTACGGAAGATAAAATTACACATCTCTCTCTATATATAAGAAAAGAACAATAACACCTCTCTTATACTAGGAGAATACACTTCTTTTTATAAAAATAAGAGAAATTTCAGAAGACACTATATATATTGATGTACTTTGTTGTTGTGATGAAACTGAATGAATTCAACTTCTATTTATAGAGGCTCAAAAGTTCCTGCCCAATGTATAGTAACTTTTATTATTTGAATGTCGAATCCTTCAAGCATGCACGGTAATTTTTACTATGCAAGTTTGAAAATTTTGCCTCTCTTCATGTGCGCACAGTAGAAATTCTCCTGCATTTTGAAAATTTTGCTAAAAGTGGCTTTAATCATGCCACTGACAATCTCCCATTTAAAGTCACTTTTGGTGAGTTTTCAAAACTTTTTCTCATCTTGCCAGTTTTCTGTTGCCTACGTCTCTAATAGGTCATAGGAAGATCTACACCATTTAAACGTGTCAGTGTTGATTGGCTTTGTCATAACATTTGCTAGGTTGTCTTTTGTGTGAATCTTCTACATGTCACATTACCTTCTTCTACTACTTCTCGAACAAAGTGATATTGGATTCCTATGTGCTTCGTCTTGGAATGAAAAGCTGGATTCCTTGCAATATGCAAGGCACTCTTGTTCACAATACACAGTAATCTTTGACTATTTGTGCCTGAGTTCCTCCATTAACCTTTGAATCAAAATAGCTTCCTTGTAAGCTTGTGTAGCTGCCATATATTCAGCTTCTCTAGTTAATAGAGCTACGCCCTAACTTGGATAATCAGCTCATAGCTCCGCTTGCAAGTGTGAACATATAGCCTGTAGTAGATTTTCTTTTATCAAGATCACCTGCAGAATCTAAATCAACATATCCTCTAACAATAAACTCTAATATTCCAAAACATAGTACAACACCTAAGGTTCCTTTGATATATCTCAAGATCCTCTTCACAGCATTCCAATGCTCTTTTCTGGATTTGTCATAATGATGACCACTTCAAACCTTGAGCAATATCTGGCATAGTATAAATCATGGCGTACATAAGGCTTCCCACCGCTGATGCATCGACTCGAGACATTTCCATCCTTTCTACTTCACTGTTAGGACATATACCTAAGGATAATTTGTAATTCAGGAAGTGGGGTTCAAAATGGCTTACAATCTTGCATGTTGAAGCGTCGCAAGATTTTCATCACATAGTTCTTCCTGTGAAACCCAGATATCCCTCCGTCTTGCTCCTGAATTGCATCCCTGAAATCTTGTTTGTGGGTCCCAAGTCCTTCATATCAAACTCCCTAGCCAACTGCCTTCAATTCCTGGATTCAATCCTTGTTGGGCCTACCACCAACATGTCATCCACATACAACAACAGAATGATGAAAACATTGTTACCAAACCTCTTATAGTATGTACAATGGTCTAAATTTAGCTATTATATCTGCGAATTATGAAGGAATCAAACCTCTTATACCAACACCTTGGCACCTGCTTTAAATTGTAGAGATTTGGTCAACCTACAAACCAAGTTTTCTTTTCCTTGTTCCTCAAACCTCCTGGTTAGAGCATATAAATCTCCTCTTCAAGTTCTTGAAGAAAAGTAGTTTTCACATCTAACTCTCAAGATGTAAATCAAATGCAGCACACATAGCCAACACTACTCTGATAGTAGTAAGTCTAACAACTAAAGAAAATATCTCATTGAAATTGATACCTTCCTTTTGAGAAAATCCTTTTACCACCACTTACACATAACGTTCCACTCGATCATTGCCATCTCGTTTGATCTTATGGACCTATTTGTTGCCAATGGTTTTGGACCTTTTGGAAGTGCAACAAGTTCCCATGTCTTGTTCCTATGCAATGCCTCCATTTCTTCTTGCATTGCTGCCATCCAAAGAGAAGCATCTGGGCTATCAAAGCCTCCTAAAGGTTGATGGCTCTCCTTCTTCTGTTAGAAGACGGAATGCATCATGCCTTGCATAACATAGTTGAGTGTCATGATGGTGGTTGTGTCTGGCATGTTGATCACCTAACTTCTATATTATTGGCCTCTTCTGGTACTTGTTCATCATGCTCTAGCTCTACTTTAGAATCATTTTCTTCAAACTTCTCACTGTTCTACTGGAGTCATCTCCTTAAAGTGGCCATTTCTTTCTTCACTTGCAGTTCATTTCTAAATATAACATCCTGACAATAACCTTGCGGGTTGAATCCCACAAGTGATACCCCTTTACATCGTTAGCATAACCTAAGAATATACATTTCCTGACTTTAGGTCCAACTTTGTTCTTTCTTGGGAGTTGTATATCACATATGCAGATGTAACACCCTAATATTTAACCTAACACACCTAGAACGCGTTCAAGTTAATTATTAGTTATCACTCTTTTGTTTCAGTTCTTATCCTTTAAATTGGAAATACTTTAGTAAAAATACTAGTAAATTTTTTTTTTGAACTTTTCAAAACAAAACGTGAGTCGCGCATGTAACTAGACCCTCACTCACCCATCATAAAAAAGGGAAAATAAAACTTTTCAGGCATATACAAAATATGATGGCCTTATGAACATAATCACACCATCATATATGTACATATAGGTAGCACAAGCATTAACCATTCCATGACTCACACTAAAACAAACTACTAAGACGTAATATGTCCATTAGGGATCAGGATAGTTACAGTTATCATAAGAAACATAAACAATATATACATAGAAACTAAGATCATCCTACTGATGACACTCTCGGAGAGAGGAAGGTAGCCAGGCGCATGAGCGGGGTCAAAGGGGAGAGCGAGTTGACCTATGGGATGAACATGGGCTTCCACGTGGACGGATGGCTCCTTCGCGCGTGTTGGACTCCCTTCATAGGCTACGTCATCTAGCCTATCCATCTCTGTCACTTCCCATATCTCTGGGGATGGGGGAGCTAACGCTTGAAGAGTGCTGGAAGGAGATTCCTTGATGGATCCAACTCTAGCATGGTAGGTCGAGGGTGATAGGGGTGTATAAATCGGGAAGTCATGGTGGTAAATGCGGCAGTGTGGCCACAAGGCTGCTGTATTTGGATGGGCACACTTGAAAACAAAATCATCAGTTAAAAGAGGAGGAGAACCATAAGCTAGTAACTGGGTGTGCAAAGGACGCTTAAGAAATGAATAGGCAAACAGCAAATCGATCCACCAAATGATAAGACTTGTTGGTAGGATCAAAATGCATTTCCTAGGTGGGAGCCTCAAGGTAAATTACGAATGTGGCCATCATCTTCTAAAGACGAAATGGAAAGAAAAGAGAGGAAATAAGAAATTTGAACATGAATTGCAGGAGGACTCTTGCCTCTAGACATATGTCATCATTTTTGTCTTCAGGAACTTTCGGTTTCATTATGAAAACAATGGACATAATCAGATTCATTTATTAAGTTTAAAAACCATTAGCCGATGTCCATATCTTTTAGCATGATTCTTAATGCTATGAGTGCATCATATCTCATCATAAATGCATGTTAATGCCATGTGAACACATATCATAATAATCATAATAAATCAATATGGCATCCAGAACATAGGCTATCATAACTTGATATTTCCTCTTTAATATCTTTGGCGACTTAAATTTCTTACTCTTATAAGGGCCGTTACCACTCTCTTCTTTGAGAGTTCTAGGTTATGAACTCATACCTAACTAGTCGTCACTAGTCATGTGGGATAAGGGCCATAGGATCACCTTTCATAACTATTAATTCCTGGAGTCTAAAAAATCACCTTTTTGGGTCATCTCCTATATCCATTAATTCTTGAGTCTGAAGGATTCCCTTATGGGATCACTTCTCATAACCATTAATTTGTGGAGTCTAGAAGATCATTTCCATGTATTTTATGTCACATTTAGTATTAGCATGTTATTTAAAGATACAAACATAAGCATACGGTCAAAGCCATAATCATAACTCATGGTTCAACATTTTACGTACAAGAATAAAATTGAAACATGAAAAGAGAATAATTTTTTTGGAAAAATTAATTTCAACTTGATAGTTGTTAACTACGGACGTATTCCCTGTGCAATGAAGAACTAAAAGCCACACCGTTCTAAATAAGATATTCATTGGTTGATTGATTTTATTCTCTTTGAAGAGGAATTAAGGATATCAAACTGTTGGCCAAGGATATTAAGCATCAATAGAAGGAAATTTGCATTAGCATTGCAGAATACATAATATTATAATTATAGTCAAAATATCATATATATAATATTCGATAATGCAATTTAGTCATACCATAGCATAACATTGTCACACCATACATAACACCGAGTGTAATATATATATATAGGCTAAAATAATAAAAAAAATTAATACTTAGCAGTATAACCTTTAAAGAATGCTAAAACCTAGTATTAAGTTGTCTTACTACTATATATATAATTATATGAAGAATAATATCTCTCACCCACTACATAGCATGATGAATTGCAATATCATACCATAGATGAGCATAAAAAAAAAAAGTAGTAATAGGTTTATATGTGTATTATATAGCATTAAATATTTATTCATAATTACATGCTATTTATTTTGAAAGTTTATTTGCACGTAATTATATGAAATAATTGTTGGATTAATATGCACAATTTAGAACACCTAAGTATACGCCTGGCAGAAGAACAGGATGCCGCAATTAAAATATACCAACATAGCACACAATGGACAACAATGCAAGATTACTCAAAGGGTCAAATAAGTATAGAACAATGAAAATTGTTAAGAGTTGAATTGAGCCTAACGAAATAAAAATAAGCAATCATCCAAATATCTTTATCTTTCTTGTTTTATTATTATTATTATTATTATTATTATTCATTTTATTTTTATTCTTATTTTCATTTTTATTTTATCTTTTTTTTTTTTGTGAAGTAGCCCAAAATACAACTAAAACCCAATCAGTCCAAACACAGCCCGCTAAATAAAAATCCAAAATGAAAACCCAACCAAAAAAAAGACCAGAATCCCTTTAAAAAAAAAAGCAAATCCCCAAAGCCCAATTCCATACTCCCTGCTAATTTCAACACTGTTTATAAAACAACCACAACCTACAACCTCCTAAAGGCCCATGGTTCCTAGCCTCACTATCCTCATTGGCACACCAAAAAAAACTTGACCCAAAATCTCTCTCACTTACGCCACACCCACATAACGCACGACTCTCTCTTTTCTCTCACACAACTCAACTCTCTTTCTCTCACACACACACACACACACACACACACTCAGTTCTCCACCTACACACACACATATGCACGGATGAAGGAGAGAGAAAGAGAGAGGAGAGCAGAGAGGGAGAGGGAACATGAAGAGGAGGAGGCTGAGGGGAAGTGCTGTCGCCGCCATTGGAGGGTGGGTTCGTGGGAGGAGCACGATGGTGGCGTGACACGGAGGAACAAGCGGCGGCACAGAAAGCAGGAGTGGAGGAGATTGGGTGACACCAAACCGGTGGGAGAAGGAGGAGCCGGCTGAGGGTGCATGCAAGCGCAGGTGAGGGGTGGTGGTTCACGGTGGTGAGAAAAAGAAAGGGTGGTTCGCCTTGATTGGGCTCACCGAGGCGGGTTCGCAGGTGATCGGCGAGGGAAGCTCCCACTTCGTGCGGAAAGGGGAAGGAAGAAGGAGGGGTGTGCGATGAAGTTGGGCTGGGGAAGAAGGTGGACGGTGGTGATGCCGGAGTGTGGTGGAGCGTGGCTGGAGCCCACAGCGTGAGGCTCCTGTGAAGGGTCCTGCCACCCCCTTCCCTCTATTTTTCACATTCCTTGGTTTTTCTCAGTTTGGTTGTGCTTTGTTTCTAGTTTAATTTTTTGTTGGGTTGTAGATGATGGTGGTCGAGTCGCGGTTCACGGGAGCTTAATGAAGATGAGGCCACGGGGAGATCGGCCGTAGTTGGGGGAGGGACCATGGTGGTTGGCTTCCTTTTTTCCTTCTCTTTTGTTTTTCTTTTTCAGTTTGGTTAAAGGTTGTTTTGTATTATTTGTGTATGGACTTCCTGGAACACTTTTTATTGTGTTTGAAGGTTGGACATTTGATCTGGACTTGGTTGGTTGTAATAATGTAGAACTTGGTTTGATTTCAATCCTGATAGGTTTGGGTCTGTGAATTTTGAGGTTGCATGCTGTGGTTGGTTTGTGAATTGAGAATGGGAGAGCTATAGTGTATGCATGTGCATGTGTGATTTGTGATATTGAAATAGAGGATCATAAAATTAGGCAACAACAACAGGATGAGCACACGCTCCTTACTTCTGTTTTCTTCCTCTTCAATTCTCCAAAATCTTACTTTTTTCTCTTTTTGTTTGTTACTAAGGTATGAAAGCCCATCTTCATTGCTCCTTGATTTTTCTTTTAAAAGGGAAAATAGTAACAGGAAATGAATGATTAACAATTTTTCCCATGCTTCAATCTTGCCCATCCTCCTTGGTTGAGCTCCTTGCAAGTGTCCATCCGTGAATGAAGAGTAGAGGGATGAGAAAGAAAGGTTGCATTATGGCCATATGAAAATTTTAATATTTTGTCTCTTCAAGCTACATTCTATGACACCACTGGCTCCTCTTGGAACGGAGCCAAGAAAATTGATCATTGGACAACCAATTTCCAATTTAGAATTATCATCTTTCCATGATCAAAGCACTTAGAGTCATAGGAAAAGCCAAGATTTGAAAAGTGCAATAACCTATGAAATCAGGTACTAGCATCTCTGGAACAACTAACCCCTTTAACAAATCTATGTTAAGCATGGAAAACACAGAAGAATGTGTAACAATAGAGTGCACATGCAATGACAGGCTTGGTACTCATCATTATCATTACACACTTTAGAGTTTAAACCCATTATCAAACAAAATACAATGACAAATCTAACTTGAACATAACATAGACCCCATTAAATATTAGAGAAAATGATGTCATGGAAAGAAGTAAAAGAGCATGCATACATGTATTCAACAAAAGTGAACTAAAATGTACCAAAAAAAAAAAACAAGTAGCATATTTTGAGTAAAAAATAAAATAAAAATATTATTGGCACAATTAAAAAGTAACACAGAGGACATAGAACATCAAGTTCCAAAAAGAGAAGTTGAGTTTAATGATGCGGTAGATCCAAAAGGGTATCTGCAAGCCTGTAGATCTATAGGATTTGCTTGTTTAATTGGCCGACAAATTGGGTATATTTTGACTCAAGATTAACAAGAAAAAATAATTTGTCTTTCATTGTCATAAAAAACACATCTCCCTTAATTTATCAAACTAACCTCTTGAGGATAACCGACTGGTAGTCCTTTCTTATGCCAAAATGACCATCAAGGGTGTTTTGGTCATTTTGCATGGCAGTAGAAAAGAAAAAAATGGGGGTATTATATTTCTCCTATTCTAAAAAGAATTTCATCCTTGAAGTTTGTTACCTGTGAATAGCTCAGGGACCTGCAACTTCATCTCCAACTCTAGCTACCATGTAGATTATTCCGTTCTCCCTGTCACTTTGACCAACGGTACAATCTTATTCCTCAACTGCTTGACTCCTTTGTCCACAATCCTCGTGGGTGGTAAGTTAAAGGTCAGATCCTCTCTTAACTGTATTTGTTCCGGCTTTAGTACATGACTAGAGTCGGATTGGTATTTCTAATGAGAAACATGGAAGACGTTATGAAGGTTACAGATTTGATGGCAAGACTATTGGTATGCCAGGACCCGACTCTATCAAGAATTTGGAAGGGACCAAAGAACCTAGGGCTTAACTTTTTGACTCTCATGGCTCTTCCAATGCCTGTTGTGGGGATCCTAAGGAATACATGCTATCCCTTTTGGAATTCCAATAGCTTTCGTTATTTATCTGCATAGCTTTTCTGTCGACTTTAAGCAATAAGGATCCTATCCCTAATCCTCTTGATTTGTTTCATTGTTTTCCTTACAATTTTGGACCCTAACATAGTTAGTTCCGGGTTCATACCAACACAAAGGGTATTGACACCTTCTTCCATATAAGGCCTCATATGGTGCCACATCAATGCTTGCATGATAACTATTATTATATGTAAACTCGATCAATGGTAAGTATTTATCCCAGCTTCCTCTTTAGTCCAAAACACAGTGCTTCAACATATCTTCTAACATTTGTATGGTCCTTTTTGATTGCCCATCCGTCTGAGGGTGATAAGCCATACTCAAGCACAATTTCGAACTAAACGCCTTCTGAAAGGCTCCCAAAAAACCTAACGTGAATCGCGGATCACGATCGAGATTATCATCAACGGCACGCCATGTAGCCTTACAATCTCTTGGATATACGACCAGTTAGCTTATCCAATGAATACATTGCCTTAATGGATAGGAAGTGAGTTGACTTCGCCAGTCGGTCCACAATCACCCATATGGCATCATGGCCAGCTTGGGTCTTGGGTAGACTCATCACGAAAGCTATCGAGATATTATCCCACTTTCATTTGGGAATTGACAAGAGTTGTAACATTCTAGAAGGTTTCTAGTGCTCAATCTTCACCTTTTGATAGACTAAGCACTTGCTCACCCATATGGCCACGTCTCGTTTCAATTTGGGCCACCAAAACATCTTCTTTAAATCGTGATTCATCTTAGTGGTACCGAGGTGAATAGTGAAATGGCTCTTATGAGCCTCCTTCAAAATCTCCTTCTGAGGTCATCACTGGCGACACACAAATTCTACCTTCAAACCTCCATAGTTTATCAGTTCCAAGGGCAAATCCCTTCAACTTTCCTTTTATCGCCTCCAAGGTCTCCTTAAACTCCTTATCGTCTTGTTGAGTCGAGTGATTCTTTCCTTAAAGTCACTCATCACAATAAGAGGACCCATCCTTATACCTTTACCGGTCAATGTCATCCCCAAATCCAGGTCTCTAAACCTCTCAATCAATTCCATATCTCTAACCATCATCCCAAACAGGTGTAACGACTTTCAACTCAAGGTATCAGCCACCACATTAGCCTTACTAGGATGATAATTCAACCCGAAGTCATAATCCTTTAGGAATTCTATCCACCTTCTCTGTCTCATATTCAATTCCTTTTGATCAAAGAGGTACTTGAGACTCTTGTGATAGAGAACACCTCAAACTTTACTCTATACAAATGGTGCCTCCACACCTTCAAGGTGAACACTACAACGCGAACTCTAGGTCATGGATGGGGTAGTTTGCTTCATAAGACTTGAGTTGTCTAGACACATAGGCTACAACTTGCCCATTTTGCATCAACACACCCAAACCTTTCCCCAAGCATCACAATACACCTTAAGGGTGCATTGGGGTCAGGAAAAACTAACACTGGGGTTGTGGTCAACTTCATCTTTAGCTCCTGGAAGCTCTTTTCATACTCCAGAGTCCATGTAAAAGGAGCGTTCTTCCTAGTAAGCTTGGTCAAGGGTAACAAAATCTGAGAGAATCCCTTAATGAACCTACGATAATATCCTATCAAACCTAAAGAGCTTCGTATCTCCATCACCGTAGTAGGTTTTTATCAGCTCATCACAACCTCTATCTTACGGGTTTATTGCGATACCCTTTTGATACCACATGCCCTAAAAATTTCACTTCTTCAAACCAGAATTCACACTTAGATAACTTTGCAAACAACTTCCTCTCTTTCAAAATCTAACACAATCCTTAAGTGATGCTCAGGCTCTTGAGTCTTCGAATAGATGAGTATATCATCTATGAAAACAACCACGAAGTGATCCAGATAGGCCTAAAAATCCTATTCATGTAGTCTATGAATACCAGGAGCATTGGTTAAGCCAAACAACATAACTGTAAACTCAAAATGGCCATACCGAGTTCTGAAAAGCAATCTTCGGTATGTCCTCATCCCTTATCCTAATTTGATGGTATCCCGACCTCAAGTTAATCTTTGAGAATACCACTGCGTCCCTCAATTAATCCATCAAATCATTAATCCTAGGCAAAGGGTACTTATTCTTCACTGTCACTTGATTCAACTGTCTATAGTTTATGCAAAGCCTCATACTCCCATATTTCTTTTTAACAAACAAAACCTGGCTCCCCAAGGTGATGCACTCGGTCTCACAAACGTCTTCTCTAAATGTTCCTCTAACTGGGTTTCAATTTGATCAACTCTACGGGTGACATTCTATAGGGTGCTATAGAGATAGGCCCTACCCTTGGGACCAACTCTATAAAGAACTCTATCTCTCTTTAGAGGAACTTAGGTATCTATCGGAAATACCTCAAGAAAATCTCTTACCACGGCACATCATTAATGTTATACTCAAGGTCTACATCGCTAGCGGCTAGGAGAACATATCCCTTACTCTCTTTCCCGACAGTTGACTCTCTATAGCACTTAGGTAAAGGCTTAAAGGCTTACTAGGTACATCAGGTATGGGGAAAAGATAACAATTTTGTGTAACAATCCAACAGTACACGATTATCATAAAGCCAATCCATGCCAAGAATCATGTCTAGACCATGCACGGGTACACATATCAAATCTAAGACAAAAGGTCTACCTGAATGATGAAATGACAATTCAGACAACATCTACTTGTCCTAACAGGGCTCCGGTAAGGGTGGAAATAGTAAGGTCATAAGGAAGTTCTAACTCGTGCCTTTGTAAGGACTTGACACTATCATGTGATATGAATGAATGAGTTGTGCCAGAGTCATATAGTACAATTAAGGTCCTACCGTTCATTTCACACTTACCTTCTATGAGGCCGCTGGACTTTGCCGAGTCTTCGCATTAAGGGTAAAGACCTTTCCTTGGAGCTATGGTCTAGTGGCAAGGGCTGTCGGGTTCCTCCCGGGCACTCTCTAGCATAATGGCCTAGTCTTTCGCACTTGAAACACATTCCCTGGCCCATCAAGCAAGGTCGATCTCCATGTGACTTCCCACACTTGGGATACGGTACAATAGGTGTAGGCTATGGGGGTGCAACCGAGGCCCTCAGGGTGCCTTGCCTTTGGAACCATTCGATCCCCATGATGAAAAGTTTTCCTGGGCCCTGTGGCCTAAATTGCGATTTGAACCTTGGAGCTTGCAGTGCTAACTTCCTAGTGAAGTTCTCGGCCCTTGACATGTTTAGCTTCTTGTGGCCATCTTCAATGATGTGGCATTTGTTGACTAGGGTAGGAAAGTCCCTAATCTCCAAATGTGCAACCTGACGTTGATCTCCACCTTCAGCTCGCTTCATACTTAACACACTTCTAGAACTCGTCGGGGTTCCCTTGAAAGATCCTCCAAAATTTAATTAGTTCTTCAAACCTTGTAGTGTACTGCACAATGCTCATCCCTTCTTGGATCAGCTGCATGAAATCCACATCCTTGGCATTCATCACCGATGCAAAAGTACTTCTCATAGAAGTAAGTCTTGAACATCTACCAATTAATCATGGTGCCCGATGCCTTAACACCTTGGTGCCAACCCAGAGAACTAAGCATCCACTTCTAGCATAAAAGTAGCGAAAGTTACCTTCTATTTTTTGATGCAAGTGTTCACCGAAAAGATCTTCTCCATACTCTTAATCCATTCATATGCCTGGTTAAGATTCGAAGCTCCCTCAAATGACGTGGGTTTGCCTTGCGAACTCCCTGAATTGGGCATGCTCGTGACCCTCGGCATTGTTAAGGCCACGACCAGCTTCGCCCGGCGGTCCATCCTTTCAAACATCATTTGCATGGCCTTTGCTATGTCCCTAAGGGCTTCGGGTCTCATTTCCCGTTGCCTCCTTCGAGGTCCTATTTTGTTGTAGTCATACCATTGGTCCTGAGCACACAAAACAACAAAACACTGAGGTAATCAGGCCCAATACTTCATGTTAAGTGAGCTAGTTACCTGTGGCACACACATATACAGGAGTCATGTATCTCCAACCTATAGCTTATCTTAAGACAAAGCACTACACATGACATAGCTATCGTATCATGCTTAAGAAGCATAATCAGTCCAATCCTCAGGCTCCATGAAAACCAAACCTCTGATACCATTGTAACACCCTAATATTTAACCTAATACGCCTAGGACGCGTTCAAGTTAATTATTAGTTATTACTCTTTTGTTTCAGTTCTTATCCTTCAACTTGGAAATACTTTAATAAAAATAGGTAAATTTTTTTTTTTTGAACTTTTCAAAACAAAACGTGAGTCGCGCGTATAACGAGACTCGTCACTCACCCATCATAATAAAAAGGGAAAATAAAACTCTTCACAGGCATATACAAAATATGATGGCCTTATGAACATAATCACACCATCATATATGTACATATAGGTAGCACAAGCATTAACTTCCATGATTCACACCAAAACAATCCACTAAGACAGTAATATGCCCATTAGCAAGGATCGGAACATTACAGTTATCACAAGAAACATAAAGGTATATACATAGAAACTAAGGTCATCCTACTGACGACGCTCGAGAGGGAGGAAGGTAGCCAGGCGCATGAGCGGGTCAAAGGGGAGCAGTCGACCACGGGATGAACATGGGCTCCTCGACGTGGACAGCGGCTCCTCTAACAGCGTGCTGGACTCCCCTTATAGGCTGCATCACCTGGCTTCTCCATCTCTACCACTTCCTACATCTCGGAACGGTGGAGCGGAACCGCCTGAGATGCGGAAGGAGATTCCTCCGATGGATCTACTCTGGCATGGTAGGTCGAAAGGGTGATAGAGGTGTATAAATCGGGAAGTCATGGATGGAAAATGCGGCAATGTGGCCACCAAGCGGCTTCTCTCGGACACGGACGGGCATACTCGAAAACAAAATCATCAGGAAAGGGGTAACGGTGGAGAACCAGAAGCTAGTAACTGGGTGTGCCAAAGACGGTCTAAGAAATGAACAGCGAACAACACATCGACCCACGAAATGATAAGACTTGTTGGTAGGGTCGAAATGCATTTCCCAGGTAGGAGCCTCAAGGTAAATTACGAATGTGGCCATCGCCCTCGAAGACGAAATGGAAAGAAAGAGAAGAAATAATAAATCTGAACATGAATTGTAGGAGGACTCTTGCCTCCAGACATGTGTCATCATTTTCGTCTTCAGGAACCTTTGGGTTTCATTATGAAAACAATGGACATAATCAGATTCATTTATTAAGTTTAAATACCATTAGTCGAGGTCCATGTCTTTTAGCATGATTCTTAATGCTATGAGTGCATCATATCTCATCATAAATGCATATTAATGCCATGTGAACACATATCATAATAATCATAATAAATCAATATGGCATACAGAACATAGGCTATCATAACTTGATCTTTCCTCTTTAATATCTTTGGCGACTTAAATTTCTTCCTCTTCTAAGGGCCACCCTACCACTCTCTTCTCTTGAGAGTTCTAGGTTATGAGCTCATACCTAACCAGTCGTCACTAGTCTAGTGTGGGATAAGGAGCATAGGATCAACTTTTATAACCATTAATTCCTAGAGTCTGAAGGATCACCTCTTTGGGTCACCTCCTATAACCATTGAGTCTGAAGGATTCCCTTATGGGATCACCTCTCATAACCATTAATTCCTAGAGTCTAGAGGATTATTTCCATGCATTTTATGTCACCTTTAGTATTAGCATGTTATTCAGATATACAAATATACGCATACGATCAAAGCCATAATCATAACTCATGGTTCAACATTTTATGTACAAGAATAAAATTGAAACATGAAAAGAGAATAAATTTTTTGAAAAAATTAATTTTGGCTTGATAGCTATTAGTTACGCACGTATCCCTGGTGCAATGAGAAACTCAAAGCCACGTTGTTCTAAATGAGATATTCATTGGTTGATTGATTTTATTCTCTTTGAAGAGGAATTAAGGATATCAAACTGTTGGCCAAGGATATTAAGCATCAATAAAAGGAAATTTGCATTAGGCATTGCAGAATACATAATATTATAATTATAGTCAAAATATCATACATATAATATTCGATAATGTAGTCTTCAGTCATACTGGAGCATAACATTGTCACCATGCATAACACCGAGTGCAAATATATATATACACACACATAGGCTAAAATACTAAAACAATTAATACTTAGCATTATAACCTTTAAAGAATGCTAAAACCTAGTATTAAAACTGTCCTAGTACTATATATATAATTATACGAAGAATAATATTTCTCACCCACTACATAGCGTGATAAATTGCAATATCATGCCATAGATAAGCATGAAAAAAAAACGAAGGAGTAATAGGTTTATATGTGTATTATATAGCATTAAATATTTATTCATAATTACATGCTATTTATTTTGAAAGTTTATTTACACGTAATTATATGAAATAATTATCGGATTAATAAGCACATTTTAGAATACATAAATATACGCCTTGCAGAAGAACATGATGCTACAATTAAAATATACCAACAGAGCACACAATGGACAACAATGCAAGATTACTCAAAGGGTCAAATAAGACAGAACAATGAAAATTGTTAAAAGTTGAATTGAGCCTAATGAATTAAAAATAAGCAATCATCCAAATATCTTTATCTTTCTTGTTTTATTATTATTATTATTATTATTATTATTATTATTATTATTATTGTTATTGTTATTCATTTTTATTTTTATTTTATTTTTTGTGCTCAAAGTACCAAAATACAACTAGAACCTAATCATTCCAAACACAACCCACTAAATAGAAATCCAAAATGAAAACCCAACAACCAAAAACAAAAAAGACCAAAATCCCTTGTAAAAAAGGGAAATCCCCAAAGTCCAATTCCATACTCCTCATTAATTCTCAACATTGTTTATAAAACAACCACAACCCACAACCTCCCAAAAGGCCCATCCTTCATCCTCACTATCCTCATTGGCACACCAAAGAAAAAAAAACTTGACCCAAACTCTATCTCACTCACGCCACACCCACATAATGCATGGCTCTCTCTCATTTTCTCTACACACACAACTAGTCTCTCACACACACACACACACACACACACACACACTCAGCTCTCACCTACACACACACAGGCAAGGATTGAAGGAGAAGGGACGAAGAGAGTGATAGAGAGAGACAAAGAGAGAAGAGAGAGGGATAGGGACGCGAAGAGGAGGAGGTCACGAGGGAAGCTCGCAACGGTGGACTCGATCGAAGGCGCCCGGCTTCGTGGAGGGGCACTGGTGGTGTCGTGACACAGATGAACAAGCGGCGTGCCGAAGAGCGGAACTGGAGGGAGATCGGGTGACGCCAAACCGCGGAGGAGAAGGAGGAGCTCACGGCGAGGGTGCATGCAAGGGCGGAGGTGAAGGGTGGTGGTTCGGTGGTGAGAGAAAGAATAGGGTGGTTTGCAGCTATGATTGGGCAAATCTAAGGCGGGTTTCGCGGGTGACCGACGAGGGAAGTCGGCACTTTGCGAAGAGGGAAGGAGGAAGGAGCGATGTGCGGTGAGGTTGGGCTGTGTGGGAGAAGGCAACGGCGGCGGTGATGCCGCGCCTCTGGTGCCAGCTGCCTGGAGCCCACGGTGAGACTACCGTTAAGGTACTACCACCCCCTTCCCTCTATTTTTCACATTCCTTGGTTTTTTTGAGTTTGGTTGTGCTTTGTTTCTGGTATGTTTTTTTTGTTGGGTTGGGAGATGATGGTGGTCGAGCTGTGGTTCATGGGAGCTTAATGAAGATAAGGCTGCGAGGGAGATCGGCCGTGGCTAGGAGAGGGACCATGGTGGTTGGCTACCCTTCTCTCCTTCTCTTTTTATTTTTCTTTTTCAATTTGGTTTAAGGTTGTTTTGTATTATTTGTGTATGGACTATCTAACATTTTTTATTGTGTTTGAAGGTTGGACATTTGATCTAGACTTGGTTGGTTGTAATAATGTAGAACCTTAGTTTGATTTCGATTGCTGATAGGTTTGGGTCTATGATTTTTGAGGTTGCATGATGTGGTTTGTTTGTGAATTGAGAACGGGAAAGCTATAGTGTATGCATGTGCATGTGTGATTTGTGATACCGAAATAGAGGATCATAAAATTAGGCAACAACAACAGGATGAGCACACGGCTCCTTACTTCTGTTTTTCTTCTTCTTCAATGCTCCAAAATCTTACTCTTTTTCTCGTTTTGTTAGTTACTACGGATGAAAGCCCATCTTTGTCCGTATACGTGAAGAGTGTCATATACGTAAATAGTACTATACACATGAATAGTATTATATATTTATACCATATATGAAACAAATCCAGTATATGTTAACAATACTAAAAGCATATAACTACACGTATAATCAATCACGAAAGTAGTAACCTAGGCATTGACTATAACCAACGGCTCTTCAAGCACCAGGGAGAAATTTTTTGATGTGAAAATCAGACTAGCTAACCATAGAACATATAAGAATAAATCTCACTATACTAAAGCTTGATACCATCTTTGGGATTAGTTATGGAAACGGATCAACGTAACTAAATTGGGTTGAGAGAATTGAAATTGATACAGAATATTTACGTGAAAACCCCCTAATGATGAGGGAAAAATCACGGGCCGAGAAAGATTTTCACTATGTGGAAGATAAAATTACACCTCTCTCTATATATAAGGAGAGAATAATAACACCCTTTATTATATTAAGAGAATACATCTCTCTTTATAAAAATAAGAGAAACTCTCAAAAGACACTATATATATTGGTGATGCTCTCCATTGTTGTTGTTGTTTTTGTTGTGATGAAACTGAATGAATTCAACTTTTATTTATAGAGGCT
Organism: Dalbergia oliveri; assembly: GCA_030441495.1. Classification (NCBI taxonomy): domain Eukaryota; kingdom Viridiplantae; phylum Streptophyta; class Magnoliopsida; order Fabales; family Fabaceae; genus Dalbergia; species Dalbergia oliveri. The sequence continues at coordinate 53,440,543 of JAMLFY010000001.1, read as the reverse complement.
CGAGAGTTACTGCACAACCAACACACAATAACTCTTGTGATTTCGGTGCCAAAGTCCTTCACGCGTGCACAGGAATTTTTACAGTGCACGTTAAAAATTTCGCCTCTTTTACGTGTGCACGGTAGAAATTTTACTGTATTTTGAAAATCTTGCTAAAAGTGGCTTTAATCACGCCACTGACATTCGTCTCGCAAAGCTAGATAAATAGCAGACTAAATGAACTGAGATGAGTTTATTTACCAGTATATAATGTATAAACGCCCGCTAAACACTACATGCAGCTAGATTTAAGCATACATGAAGCTTCCTGATCCGTTGATGACGACCACTTCTGTGTCTCTTGCAAGTGATATCAAAATTTGTCAAAGAAGGCATGGTAATTATTGTATGGAAGATTTTTAATTTTTATATACCTGGAGAGTAGGAGATAATTAATGAACAAATTATATTAAAAGATTCGGAAATCATTTATTTAAGAGTGATACTATATTATTAAAAAAAGTTTGTCAGAACTTTGAAAAAAAATGTCAGATAAAATAAAAAATGATTGTTTAAAGACCACCATATATATCATATTATTCTAGCAATTAAATTCAAACAAGACATGGTGACTATCTACCATTTTTTTATTTAAACTCCCAACTACGCAAAACCAGAGTATATATACTAGATAAATATGAAGAGCAATATCTATAATCTTTGGGCCCATACATTAGTTTTGCATTGATTCCACGAAAATAAGTACATAGTGTGAGAAAACGAAAACCATCTCGAGAACTTTCATTCATTCTGCAAAGCAGACTTTGGTGCCAAATTGACGTGCAAAAACCAAATATACCACCGCTTCACAGAATTCTATTGTGCCATTGCTTTTATATATTATTTAGTTTTTGATGAAATATTCGAATTCTTTTTCATTATCTTCAAAATTTCAAATCAACTCACCCTTTTGCTTGCTGCATTGCATCTATAAAGTAGAGACTAGCTAGTACCATTTGCACGCTATTAAACTGAGCTAGACAAATCGAATCAGACAAATTTTACCTTATCTATTGTTACGTGCCTATACTTTGTTCTTATTGTTAATTACGTTTCTTATTGAAATGAGATTTTTATTTTGTATATGATTATGGAGGGACCTAAAAAATATTTATTTAGAGAATATTTATTAAAATAATACAGAAGGAAATAAGGTGTGATTGAAATCATGTAAATTAAATTTATTCATTATTTTTTATTAATTAGAAAGTATATTTTTATGTTTTTATAAATTAAATATTTTAATTTATTATAAATATATAAATACCTAGGATAATTAAAAAAATCATCGAAGTAGGCATCCACAGGAATTACTTGAAAAAAGGATGAGAATGAGAACATATTTAATATTCACGAGGATAGGAAAGGAGTCATTGTTTGTTAAATGAGATAGAGACAATGAATAATATGGAGATATGACAATTCCCCATTTATATATATGTAAATGTATAAAAGAAAATCTTAAGCACACATTTATTTTTTTAATTATCTTTATTAAATTTGCATTATATATGTATTTTTATTTTTAATTTGGATTATATAACATTAGTAGTATTTGTTACTCCATTTCTTTCAAAATATTTGTCAATTTTGGACAAACACAACTATTAAGAAAGATGAGAAATGACATTGGTAATTGAGTAAAATATAGTGAATATATTAATGTATCCCTACATGTTAATTAATATAGCACACCGACATTAAATTGAATGCTTTGAAAATATGAAATTAATTAGAGGTAGTATTGAAGAAAAATTAATGCTTTATTGAAATGCAAAATTGTAGGATATTTTGAAATATGAAATTTTTGAAAAAGGATAGATATTCTTAAGGGGAATGAGTACTATGCATCTTTATGTTTCGAATATCAAAATATTTTCCAATTTCCTTTTGAAAATAAATTCATAAATATCTTGTATGGATTCAAATCCTCGTGAAAAATAGGAATGGAAACCCGTAACCGGGATAAGGATGGGAACGAGAGCCAAAAGTCTAAAGAGGATAGGTACAGGAGGCATATCCCTTTCTCATGGACACCCATTGTCATCTATATTAATGGTATGTGACATTGTAAATATATCCACTTATTTTATTTCATTATTTATCAATTACAATTATTGAAACGTGCAAAATTTTCATAAACTAGTTTTTTATTGTTAGTTGAAGGTCATCTATTAAGATTTTCTTAACCTTATAAGATATAAAATAGAATAACTCATTTCAGATCCATACTCATTTATATTTTGTTCATTTATTTAATTATTTACTTGTTAATTTATTTTTAAAATAAGTCTATATACTCAATTTTCTATAAGATGTATTTAAATAAATTATTATTTATTTTCAATAATGATCAATAAATTATTTTTCATTATCATACCGTGCATTGTACAGGTTAAATAACTAGTATCACTATAAAAGATGATTTTGTCTAACGAACTATTATGGTTACAAGAATAAAATATAGCATCAAATGGGACTTACCCATAAAAAAAAATGGAACTCGATGCTCCACCAAGAATCACTTTATTTTAGGATAAATTCTTATATGTTTTGAAAATAAGAGAAAACATTTATTTCGTTACCTTTATTAATTGATATATTAGTTTTGCAAGTCATTGTTATATTCTATTTTTCTTATATTTTTTAATGAAATCTATAATACTAATATTCCAAACTCATATCGAGGAAAGTTTTCCAGTTTCATTACTAGAATAATTTATGGCCCACAATTTCATAACTTTAATCTATTATTATTTTTTAAAAAAATCACAATCATAATTATTACATATCATTAAAATCTCATTGAAGATTATCAACATTTAACGAAATAACTCTTTTATCATTTAAATAATACATATGATGATCTATCTATTTTGAATGTAAATAAACCCTTCCTTTTTATTATTTTTTATAATCCTTTTTTATTATTAAAAATAGATATTTGAACAAACATTATCATATTTTGTTTATATATTCTTAAACTTCATTTTATCAACTTAATGTACTATATCTTGAATTGATTTATTATGCATATAAGACTATTAAAAAATAAATAAAGAAATAAAGAAGACACGTGCCAGTATGAAGACCCCAAAACAAACAAAATATCAAAACATAAATATAGAAGAGAGAAAAACTAAGAGCTAAAAAATAATTTTAATTATTAATTAGTTTAAAAAAATCACCTTCATATTTCTCTATCATCAATGCAACTTAAATACCCTATATGAAATATTATGACATTAATTGTAAGCTGCAATTTAAATAAGGCTAAACAAAATATTATAATTGAAAAAATTAAAGTTTAAAATAATTAAAAAAATAGAAGATAAAGGAAATGGTAGTCAAATATATTATTATAGTATTAAAATACTATAATTATAATATTAATAATTAATAATAACAAATAATTAGATAAATGAAACAACTATTATAAAAAAGTTATTATAATAGATTTTTTGAAATTGTTTCACTATGTGTCATTTTCTCATAATTTATATTGTTTAGAAAATTATTTTTACTTCTTAAATAAAGGGTACTTTTTTATGCAAAATAAAAGATATATTTAACATTTCATATAATATGAATACAATTAATTACAAAAAATTGAATTTCAAGTTGAAAATCATATTCAATTAATACATATATTTTCACATTACAATAAATATCAATTACAAAATTCACAATCATATTTAAAAAAGGAAATATTTCTAAAACTTCTAAAAAAATCAAATCTAAAATATATACCAAACCTATTGAATATGAGAGATCTATTATGCTGTGATTTACCTATTTTTACATCTCTTGAATTTTTTAAAAATTCAAATCTACATTCTATAAAATTTATCCTGCCACATTTATATACAATATGTCATTTTTTCATTATTTTTTTAAACTTTATTTACTTCAAAAATAGAAAGCATATTTCAAAATTCATATAATTAATCAATTAAAAAATATAGAATTTAAATTTCAAATTCAATATCAACTTTAAATCAATGTATAATATTTTCATATCTACAATAATAAATACTAAGTTTGAAATTTTCCAATGTAAATTTTTATCAAGGTCATTTGTTACTATTACAAGCGTCTCTCAATATTGTTTTAATTTGTTAGGTTATTTTATTTTTTATCTTCATACATCAGTTTTGAAATTTTCTATGTGAACGACTCTATGATTATTTGTTTTTCATCGCCCTCAATTGTTGTCTTAATTTATTTTTATCTTATTTTACTATTAATGAATAGTATTATTGATTTAATTTTGTGATTTACTTATCATTATTCTACAACTCTTGCATTCTTTTTTTATAAGATATATTTCATTCTCTCTTTCTCACTCCTCTTCTCTCACTAATGGCCATTGTGGAATTTTTGTAGTTATTGATGACAGCTTCAATGTCATCAAACATTACCTCATGTTCAAAGAAGAGTTTATTCATTTCTTTTTTTTTCAAGTTAGATGAGTTTCATTCCTTTCTCTAAATTTGCTTTTCTTTCCTACTTTTTCACTATTCTAATATATTCATTCTCCTATAATTTTCATTGTAAATTTTTATTCTTTTATTTTATTATACATTGTTATATCAATTGTGGCAAACAAATAGTATTGTTTGAATTTTTAAGATTGATATCTTTTTTAAATATTTTGTATTTTTCAATCTTCTCTATGCATAGGAACACAGGACCAGTTGAGTTGTTATATTCCTTTTTATTTACTTTACTCTTCTATTTCTCGCTTTTAATTGATTCGCTCTTCTATAATTTACAATGTTTTGTCCATTCAATATATTTCCTATCATATATATTTTCATACAACTCCATCAATGTTAGAGTTTCAACATATGTGTCTTATGATGTGTAATGTAGCAAAACAATGTTTTTCTTTCAATTTTTTATATATAATATACGTTTTTATCAATCATTGGATTGGATATTGATGTGTTTTGATTGTTTTGTTTGGATTTGTTGTTATGATATTCTTTAGGGTATGTTATTGAAATTGAATTTTAAATTGTGACTAATTAAAAATTTTAATTGATTGTAATTAAAATTTAAATATTTGTCTAAATGATGCATCATATAATTTTATAAGCAAATCGTCACCTAAAATGTTTTTAAAAAAATGTTAAGCCTAGCTATATATATATAATATTTAGGAATATTAAACAACAATTGTAATGTCAGGTATTTTTTTATGTAATTTTAAATTTTTTAGAAAAATTTCTCTTGCCAAAAGTAGAAATACATTTAACGACACATATTTTGATATAAAATTTAAATCTTCTTTAAATTAATGCATATTATTTTACAATCTATCTATAATTGTAATAATAACAATATCATAATAATTTATATTTTCTATAATCACTCCGTCATTGTATCAATACATATCTTTCCATCACTCATGAATAATACAAACTAAAATAATAATTTTTTTTTATATTTGCAACTAATAGAATGGTCCTCTATTTATTATATACAATAATATAATTAGTATTAATCTATATAGTAATATAATATTAATTAATCTATCAATATGGTTTCCCATATTAGTTCTAACAATGAGTTATACTAATTTCATTTTAGAATTCTTCACTTATAGAATATCTTAAGTTATGAAAATTCAAAGTTATATATTTATCGAGAGAAATGGGAAAAAGAACAATTTTCAATGTCATCAAAATTGATATAGATAAATGGTACACCTTATTTTAATTTGCAATAATTTTTATTGCCATCAATTCTACATATTTTTTTTCTTTATTATTACGTTTATATTTTTCATCTTTTATTATTTATTTAATACTTTTTTTTATTTTAGGTGTTTATTTTTTTATAGTTTATTATCACATTTAAATTGTCTTCACCTATTGTTTTAGAAGCTTTGAAAATAGTTCAAGATTAGAGGGACAAGTTATGTGATCAAGAAACATCATTCAATAAACACATTGAATTGTACAAGTTGTTCCAAAAAGAATATTATAGTTAAGAAGGACATCAATTTGGCTATAAGTTATATGACTAATTTCATATGGTAATGAAGTTTGGAAGTATAGGATTATAATCTTTTTTGAATTCATGCTAAAACAATATGAATGACGTAGCTACTAAATATGTTGATGGTTAGTATAGGTAGTTTTAATGGTATAGATTTCTAAAATATGGGAGATTATATATGTATATATATTAGTTATCAATACTAATGATTTTATTAGAATGTAATGGTCTTGATATGAACTTATTGATATATTTCAATAAAAAAAATCCAAGTTACAAAATATTTATGATTATGTTTTCAATTATGGGTTGCTAATTCAAAATTTGAATCAAGATTGTAAAGCTCAATTCCATTTTTTGGCTTTATGTACTATTATTGTATTAATTTTTTTAATCTTGGATTTAATTAATTTGAATTTAGTTACACAATTTTATTATCTCAATTTTGAATAGGATTTTATAGATAAATTTTGTACTCTAATTGAATACAATTGTCCAAATGATATTAAATTTTATGATCCTCTTTTATATTTTGTTCATTATTTAATTATTTAACTATTAACTTATTTTTAAAATTAATTTATATATTCAATTTATGATAAGGTATATTTAATTAAATTGTTATTTCTTTTAGTAACTAACAAATTATTTTTCAATATACCCAATTAATTGGTCAAATTAAGTCTGATATATCAATTTATAAATAGAACTGAACAAATAATTTCTATTGATTTAAGAGCACCGAAATATTTCTCTTATTTTAAAGATGATTTCCGTCATAGACCGTAATTCCTTTGCTATCAAGTTTGCATCTATGAGAATTTATCCTTCACGATCTATATAAGGAGAGTTTCGGTACGCTCGCAAATAAATCAATCTACGTATCTTACATATTCATTATCATAGTCCATCATGGCCGGGGCCGCTCGGTAGTTTCGTTGTTTGCCATTTTTTTTCTTTCTTTATTTGCCTTCTACTTACCAAAAAAATAGTCCATTATGGCTGACCTTCAACCAAAAATTGATGCACTCGAGCGTCTCGTTGGTCTGGTAAATAACATGGATGATGGTAAAAATGCTCCTCAGGCAACGGCAGCATCGGTGAATCCCCATCGTGGAGAAAGTTATCAAAACATAAAAGGTCTGACTAATCAAACTGGCCGCATCGAAGGCAACCTTAACGGAGCCATCAACCTTGGTCACTTAAAGGAGGAAGGCACTAAAAACGAGGGAGTCACAAAAAAGGAGGAAGTCACTAAAAAGGAGTAATTAACGTCATGTATTTTCTGAATGCTGGAGCAGTTTGTGGGATGTATATCTAGAATAAGAGCTTTGCAGTTTGCAAGGCTCCAAGATCTTCAGCTGCTTAATATACAGCAATAAAATATTAGCTTTAATTTATAAATTGCTCGTGGCCCAATTTTATAAAGCTTCATTGATTAAGATGTTGGTAGTGGTAGTTTGGCACCGTCGCGTTTGCGTTTATCCATCATGTGTCAAGTCCCACATTTGTATGGCTACTATAGTCTTTATGCACACTTAGCAACTCGCGGGTAGTGTTCGTCTCGCAAAGCTAGATAAATAGCAGACTAAATGGACTGAGATGAGTTTATTTACCAGCATATAATGTATAAACGCCCGCTAAACACTACATGCAGCTAGATTTAAGCATACATGAAGCTTCCTGATCCGTTGATGACGACCACTTCTGTCTCTCTTGCAAGTGATATCAAAATTTGTCAAAGAAGGCATGGTAATTATTGTATGGAAGATTTTTAATTTTTATATACCTGGTGGGTAGGAGATAATTAATGAACAAATTATATTAAAAGATTCGGAAATCATTTATCTAAGAGTGATACTATATTATTTAAAAAAGTTTGTCAGAACTTTGAAAAAAAATGTCAGATAAAATAAAAAATGATTGTTTAAAGGCCACCATATATATCATATTATTCTAGCAATTAAATTCAAACAAGACATGTTGACTATCTACCATTTTTTTTTATTTAAACTCCCAACTACGCAAAACCAGAGTATATATACTAGATAAATATGAAGAGCAATATCTATAATCTTTGGGCCCATACATTAGTTTTGCATTGATTCCACGAAAATAAGTACATAGTGTGAGAAAACGAAAACCATCTCAAGAACTTTCATTCATTTTGCATGTTAGTAATGTAACCCACTACAAAGCAGACTTTGGTGCCAAATTGACCTGCAAAAACCAAAGATACCACTGCTTCACAGAATTCTATTGTGCCATTGCTTTTATATATTATTTAGTTTTTGATGAAAATATTCGAATTCTTTTTCATTATCTTCAAAATTTCAAATCAACTCACCCCTTTGCTTGCTGTATTGCATCTGTAAAGTAGAGACTAGCTAGTACCATTTGCCCGCTATTAAACTGAGCTAGACAAATCGAATCAGATAAATTTTACCTTATCTAGTAGTACTCAACGCTGGGATGCAAATAAGACGTGGATGCCCTGCTGCTGCAAATACTGCAGGTGGTTCCTCCCCTGCACCTAGACAGCCCCAACCCGTTAGCACAATCGGTAGCAGCAGAGCCTGATCCTGATGACTATTATCACAATAGTGGTGGCCAGTTCATTAAAAATCTCACCAATCACACTGGTTACATTAAGGACCTTGCTACTGGAAACCAAAAACTTTGGAACATTGTATATTTGACAACCTCAAGTAGGCCTTGAAATATGCACTGCGAATGCACTTGAATGAAGTAGGCAACCCAAATTTCATTCTTTGATACGCTAAATAATTTTCTTGTTGCCAAACATATCAAAATATAGTCCTGTCCATTTCCATCAACAATAACAGAGAACATGTTCAGGTTTGCTAATTATAATCTGTTACGTGCCTATACTTTGTTCTTATTGTTAGTTACGTGCTTAGGTTTGCTAATTGTAACTAATGCTATATAGGATTTAATAACGTGATTTTTCATTAGTTGGCTTATCATTTTAACAATGACATATTAACGACAGGTACTAAAACCAAATAGTTTTGGAAATATTTGGACCAAAATCAATATTTTTGGAATCAAAACATAAAGTCACTTATTTTTCGATGATCATAGGAATGGTTTCAGGTACCAAACAAAGACACATAAGTTTATAATGGTTTCTTATGATCATTTCCGTAGCACATAGCAATAAAGTTTTCCTTTTTCTTAAGATCAAAGTAAACCACTGCCCTTAATATATAATAAAAAATTTACAGTGTGATTATGTGTCATTTATCAACAATTAAAATGTTCAGGTGATCTTGAAGTAATTTACTCAAAAGAAAAAAAAAACCAAAAAAAGGAAAGGTTAATCTGGTGGGTTTTTCGGAAATGATTCTCCACAACACATCATGTAAAGGAATATAAAAAAAAATTGACGATAACTCTATCACCTTTGCATTTGTTCCCTCATCAACTCAACTTTAGATGTGTGAATAATTGTCCTGCCTTTTTTTTTTTCCCCATTCGTCCACATATATCTGACAAGTTAATACGAATAAGGCCCCCACTAGACTTTAGCACCGTATACGATTCTAGACAAGCAAAGGCAGAAGACCAATAATCCAACTCCTCAATTATATGGACTTTTTCCAGATCCATATTCCTCAGACTATCTTTGCATTCATACTCATTCAGTATCCTTCTGCCTTCGTCTATAAAAAGAATATCTATTCCTACTCAGACACACCAAAGCAATCTAAATCTAATTGAAGAAACATTACAATAGCTAGTTTTTCCTTTCTCTTAAGCCAAACATTTCAATGGCAGGCTTTGTATCTGGAATCTGCCAACTTGCTGCTGGTGCTGGCGTAGGTGTTTCTCGGCAGCAACAAACAGAAGCCCAATCCAGGCCCAACGCTAACACTAACACCACCACTACCGCCAGGCAATCTGAAAAGGACCAGGGGATCCCCAAACCTACCTCTCAGAATATCAAAGGTCTTACAAACCAGACTGGATTTGTAAAGGGCAACGCTAACGGTGTCATCAATCTTGGCACCTTTGAAACCCAGAGCCGACCTTGAGTCAAGAGTCTATATATATATATATATATAGAGCTGGAGGCAACTCAATCATGTGTTAATAAATTCTGCTGCTGCTCATGTATTATACTATCATCATATAATAGAATAAATAAAATGTTGTTGAACAGTTATGAATGAAACTTTTAAAAGCAGGCTTGTTACACGTACGAAATCAATAATTCATGAAATAAGTGATTAAGAATGAAATAATATGATAATGGCACACAAGGCTGGCAACAGAATTCTAGTTTTTTTTTTTTTTTTCTTGCCAAGTGTTTTCCTTTTTCTGTATATTTGTGTGCACACCCGAGTATTTTTATCTTTGTTTTTATTTTCACCAAAAAAAAAATAAAAAAAATGAAGAGAAGCCGAATACAAAAGTAAAAAAATTCAGAGAGATTGGAGAGTGAAAATGCATGAGTTTCAAATCAGAAAGAAAATTCAGAAAGAAGAGCGCTGAACAGAAAAATTCAGAGAGTGGAGAATCACTTGCAATCAGATCAAATTCCCTAAAATCAGCAATAATAATTTGGGGATAAAAATTCTTCAATCAGATCACAAATGTCACCTACTATATCTAAAAAAATCAACCTACAACTGTGTATAAATTCACAGAACGGAGGAGCAAAGGGGGAGGAATACACACAGACCCAGCAAAGATGGCAGCGCGTTTTCACCTTCTCCACTATTTTCTTCACTTGATCTGAGCCTTGAACTACCATTCCCATCGTGAACAAACCAATTTCCATGAATCCATCTTTATCATCAAACCAAAATCCTTCAACCCCCATCATCATCATCACCACATAAACTATCCCTCTCCATCATCGTAAACAAAAGAGAACCTCCATCCTCTCACCATTGCCAAACCATCACAATCTCCATCCCCACTACAATCACCACCAAACTACAGCTCTAAACCACACAAACCACCATCATCACTCTTCATCCATCAGCACACCATCACATCACCTTTCTAGTTCAACCAAAACCCATAATCCATCCAAACCCAAAAACCAATCAAAGTCACAAACCACCATCATCATAAACCATAGAAAAATAAAAGGGAAGGAAAGAAACCCAAAGCCCAGCCGCCACCGCAACCTGCAACTCGAAACCCACTGGAAAGCTTTCGCGGATCGTCAACCACGACGTGGCCCGCGCCGTCGCGTCGAGCCAAAAGGCGGCGCGCCTGCACCTCCGCCACGCCAGCCTCTGTCCCCCGCCACAGCTGCCGGTCTCGTCCTCAGCGGCTGCACCTCCATTCTTCATCACGTCCTTCCCCGCGAACCACCGCGAGCAGCACCCCGCGAAGCCAGCCTCCACTGAGCGAAGTCGCCGCCGCATCTGTGCGAAGTCACCGCCGCCTCTGTGCGAAGTCGCCGCCGTCTCGCTCCTCCTTCCTGGACCACCGTGACCCGCGAAGCCGCCAGCTTTGCCGCGAACAGCACTCCGCCCACGCTCGCACCTCTGCCTCGAATCCGCCAACTCCACGCAAGCAGTCGCGCCAGTGCCACCCTTGCCGGATCTCCGCCGTGGTGCCTCCAGCCATCACCGTCGCTAAACACGCCGTGAACCTCCGCCTCCGCTGTGTCCCTTTGGTTACTGCGTGTTTTCTTTTTTGTGCGAATCAGGTTAGAGAAGTCAAATTTATGGATTGTGTCATCAGATCTTTTATTTGGTCTTCATTTTTATTTCTTTAACTTCATTTTCCTTTCCTTATTTCTCGTTTTGGTCAGGTTCAGTTTTTTTTGCTATACTTTATTTGGTTGGATCCTTGGGCCTTTATGAATTAGGACATTTTGGGCAGGTCTGTTTCTTTTTAGTTTGGGGCTATGCTTGTTTGTTTTTAAGAGTTTTTGGTATTTTAATTTTTGGGTCTTTAAAACATAAAACAAATCTAAATTTTTTATGTTTAAAAAAATATAATTTTTATCCGCAACAATCAATGATTATGGTTGAGGGGTGGATGTCTCTTTCATGTACTGTTGAATTAAAAAGGATTTACTGAGTTGCCTGATTTTGAATCCTATGTAAAATGGATGCTTTTTTTTTAACTTCTTTTTCAATTAAAATTTTTTTCACAAATAAAATCATTCAGCACATTCTTTTCTTTTTCTTTTTATTTAATTAAAATTCACCAACACATAATTATTTCTACAAGACGACGTTTGAGTTCCTCATTATCAAAGGATACGTCGCCTAACCAACAACTATCAAATCAAAATTAATTTTTCTTTAAATTTTATTCTCTTTTCATTTAATTTTCTTTTCTTTTATTTTATTCTTGTATAATTATTATGGTTTTTGGGGATAAATAAATACTATTAAAATTATAATTAATTTTCATAATAAGCTCTAGGATAATCGTATTATACGGATGTATTAGGTGCAAGTGAAGTTAAGTTTACATTGTTCTTTAATCATAATCAGACTCAGAATCTTAAAATTCTTAAAAAGATCAGTTTTGCAAACCAAAAGGCTTTTCAATTTTAGCCAGAATTAAAATTGGTGGCAACCTCTATTTTTTCAAATCAGTTGTCTTTCTCGTCGACATCATCCTGGACGTTGACAGTTTACAACTCCATTGGGGACATTTAGAGAGTCAAGCCTATTAGAGTAAATTATGTAAATAATTATAACTTTATAATATTTATTTTTTCCCTTCTCACCATATTTTTTTTTATTTGTCTTGCTTTTGTTCAGTTGTAAATATTTGTTTATTTTATCTATAAATATTTGTCATTCAAACCTTACGATAGATGACTTTTTGTACATATATTATTTGTGCTTTTGTTTGGCAGGAATATATATGTTCCCTACACATGCTTCCACTATCACTGTCCTCACACACTATTTGGGCTTTATACCCAAGCCTTGGAAAACCATAAGGCAAGAAGGGGTTTTGACATTGTTATTGTGAGACTTATGCTTCTCTCGCAGTTGTTAACTTACCGCTGAAGTTGTTACTAAAACTATGAGTTGCCATATTATGACTTTCATGCCCTTGTGGTTTAACTTATGGAACTAGGTCTTTATCTTGTTGGTAAAGGCAGCCAAAGGACCATAACCTTTAAGGGTCTAGATCCATCCAGAAGCCTTGCACTACTAGAATGACTTTAATTGACTACCTTAAATAGGGTTTTCCTAGAAGCATAAAAAATTAAGTCTCACCCTATTTAGGACACAAAGGAGCATCCATTTCCCTGATATCTTACTCATTCATTGTATATATTTCTAACATACATGCATACATTTTCCAATAAAAAATTGTAAACATGTCATACATTATACACCCATTAAAAAAAAAAGAAAAAAAGAGGATCTCATTTCATATACATTCTATCTCATACATACATGATATGCATTTCTTTCTCACATTACTTATCCATGCATACATTCTCATAACATTGATATCATAAAAAAAAAAAATAATCATTTGAAATTCATTTTCATGCATTCGTAAAAATGGCACACATTCATGCATAACATGCATTCACATATTTTTTTTACATAGTCCACATAAAAAATTTGGCATGCATTCATGCATACATTTTCTTTCATGCATGTTCACAAAAAATTTTGGAATGCATTCATGCACAGCCCACATTCAAAAAAAAAAAAAAAAACTAACTTGCATCTTTTTACTCATTCATAGTCTACGCCAGAAAAAAAAATCATTTGACATGCATTCATACTTTTTTGTCACATATCTTAAGTTAACTACATCCATCCATAAAAAAAAAAAAAATCTAAACATGCATTATCATCTCTCATATATCCATTCCTTAGTTCGCATCATGCATTTTTTTCCCCATACATGATAGCATGCATCGAATAAACTTAAAAAAAAATCTCTTATTCTCAAATCATTTAATAGGCATAGCATACATTAAAAAAAAAACTACATCCAATATGAATAAGTCATGCATCATATAGATAACATTTAATTTTCTAAAAAAATTAAAAAAAAAATTCATCATTTTGCTTCTAGGCATTCCTCATCCAAGAGAAATTTTGTTTGATCCAGGAGGTTATGTTTGAGAATAATGAGCAAGTCAAAAAGGAAAAAGAAAAGGGAAAGTCATCATTTTCACTTGTTCATGCATTTTTCTATACATATAGTTTGTAACACCCTGGAGTTATTTAGAAATTAATTTAAGCTTTATTAACAAGAATTCCAATATTTTGATAGATATAGTGATAATAAGGACGACCTGGCAACGAGAGAAAAAAATTGAAAAAAAAAATGAAAATGAATAATAATCTTGTAAGCCTACAAGCCCATCAAGACAGAAACTCTAAGGGACCAAGATGCCCGTGATTGAGATATGATGAGATGAAGGTTAGAAATAAAATTTTAGACCTGGAATTAAATTTAGAGTAATATCTGTTTTCAGTATGGTATTTTACCCATCGGTGAAATATCGAGGTGAAGTTTTAGCGTATGAAGCTATCAGGACAAGCCTAGGTGACAAATGTGTGATTTATAAATATGCCACCTTTATCAACAGCTAATAGAAATTTTACAAAATTTCATTTAATTATCTTTAAGAAATCAATTTTATCATGGAAAGTAATATGGATATTATTATAAAAGGAAGCAAAACCTTATCATTCTTCTTCCAAAAAGCTTCAGCCAAGTTCCCTTTTCAGCATCTCCATTTTTCTTTCTCAAACACCAAAAATTTAACTAGAATTCTAAGTGCAACCTCAAACTCCCAAGATTAAAGCACAAGTTACATACTATTTCTTGAAATTTCTATATCAATTCCTTACAAAATACCCTAACTCCACTTCACCACCAAGGTTGTAGCTGTTGTCCTTCCTGCCATGGAGGAGGATTTAAGAGAGTTAGATCAAGATTTTGCTGGAGAACCTTTGTAAGAAGCTAAGAACAAAGATTAGAGTTTTCAAAAACTAAGTAAGGCTTTAATTTTTCTTTTTCCTTCCAATTTTGCTTTGAATTTTTCTGATTGATTTGAATGGAATTTTCTGGATATATTGGTTGATGATAGATAGATATTGATGTGTTTAATTTGGTGGAGTGTTTGAATGATGTTAGAAAATTATTTTTGTCAAAACATGTTTGATCTATGTTGCTGAAAATCCCAGTTTTAAGCGCAGGTGAATTTATTCGAATTTTCTGACCTAGTTAGAGACTTTAGATTGAGCTGAAAATTTTATGGACATAGCTAACGTGTCAAAGTATCTCCAATAAAAATTTTGAGACATTATGGGCACTTTTGCTATATTTAAAAATTCAAGAACCAAGTAGTTAAGGTTGCTGCCTGCATAGTCCATTTGAAGCATTGAATTTTTCTAATTTTATTACTTTACCAAATGATCGAATTATGCTTTGAAATTTTTATAGGGTATTGAGAACATCTTGAAGTCCATCTCTGAATTTTTGTACGAAGTTCTGGGTTCTTTGATAGGGTAATAAAATCAGGACTTTTGGGTATTAGCTAAATTGAGTAATTTTTGACCTCCGAATTTGTGGAATTTTATTAATATAGTTAGAGACCTTATTATGCTTTGAGATTTTTATAAGGTCTTATAGACTTGTTAAATAACTCTAAAAATTTATTTTGCTCTATTTTAGTGGGATTTAATAGCTGATCCATAATTTTCTTTAGACCCAAAATTCTGGACAACATGTTGAATTGTTGAATCTATAATGAAAATACTAATGATTTGATCTCATTTATGCTATATGCATTTGTAAATGATGTTAGGCACATATAAATATGAATACTTATTGCAATTGTTTATATGTGAAAGAAAGCATAAGAATTTGTTTCTTGGGTTGGAGAAAGTAAATCCAGTTTGTTAGGAAAAGTAAACCTGACTACCGTTGAAATGAGTTGGGTAAAAGAACTTAACTAAGAATAGGTCTGTGTGAGAATTAGATAAAGTAAATCTAATGATCATATATAGGCATAACATCAGTCCTAAAAAGGTCTATTACCTAGAAGTGAAATAAGCCACCATAAGTCAAGGGCCAAGACATTAAAGTAGCAATTGTTTTAAGTTACTCTCTATGTTATGTGTTAAATGAATAAGCTTATTATTTTACTGAGAGCAAGATGGTTACTTATGAGATTGACATTGATATTATATACTCTACGAGATAATGATCGAATAAAATGAGCCTTTTGATAAAAAAATTTACAAGCTAAGTTAAATATCATTGTTATTTTATTGACATGTAATGTTTTTATAAACAAATCGAAGTAGTTGAGGTAGATCATGATGACATTTATTTGTGTATGGGAGTACCCTCCTAGAATTTTAGAATTCTCATCCCTATGTGTATTCCATGTCTACCTTAGATAGATGGTGTGCACTAGAGGATAAGTGATATATAGTAGCCGCCAATTGTCCATGCAATGTTAGGATTAGAAGCCCAGATACCGCTTTGATCAATAGATTTAATTTAGATAAACGTTTTTGTATCTATACTCTGAATGTTATACATTTTACTTTAGAGCAGAGTTTTGATGTGTATTTTGATATATGTACTCTAGTTAATGGATGATTGTACATTATATAGGTATACTGAAAAGACATGACTGCCTATTTGTAAATAAATAAATTGTTGTTATGACGTATAAATGTAATACGAAGTACCACACTCTTAGTTACGTGTTCAATCCTAGATAAAATACTGTAATTAAGGGGGTTTTACAATTTCATGTGACACCTGGTGACGAGATAAAGAGTAATAGCCGGAAAAAGGCACGGACAAGGAGCGGCTAGCAAGACCTTTAAGTGGAGGGGTACATGAATGAACTGATTACACACATGAATGAGAGGATCTTAAGATTGTGTAGGTTTGGGACTATACAATTAAGGAGAGCTTATATGAATTGATTTGTACTACCTATACCAACAAGATGCATCTTCCTTTCGGTAGCCCATCACTAAAAAACCTCATGGTTAAGCGTGCTTGACTTGGAGCAATTTTGGGATAGGTGACCTCCAGGAAGTTTTTCCAAGAAGCGTGTGAGTGAGGACAAAGCACGTTGAAAGACCCGTGTTGGTTTGTGAGGACAGTTATCAATCCATAAAGTAGGGGATATTACAAATGGTATTAGACCTGCACCTCTCCTAGTACGTGTGGTTCAACGACAAGCAGAAGCTGGTGGGCATGTAACGTCCAGGTGACAAGGTAGGGAGTGATAGCGGAAGAAGGCATGGACAATGAGCGGCTCTTGGCAAGGCCTCTAGCAGAGGAGTACATGAATGAACCGATTACACACCCGAATGAGAGGGATCTTGAGATTGTGTAGGTATGGGAATATAGTTAAGGAGAACTTATATGAATTGATTTATACTACCTATACCAACAAGATGCATTTTCTTTTAGGTAGCCCATCACTAAAAAACTACATGGTTAAGCGTGCTTGACTTGAAGCAATTTTGGGATGGGTGACCTCCTAGGAAGTTTTCTAAGAAGTGTGTGAGTGAGGACAAAACACATTGAAAAGATCCGTGTTGGTTTGTGGGGACAATGGTCAATCTATAAAGCAGGAGGGATGTTACATAGTTCATCTAGTATGTATACATCTTGGTGCACTAGCATAACCTCTGGAGGAGGATCCATTTTCCTTTCATTCTTTACTCTCTTCGTTAATTTGTTTTCAACGATTTGCAGTTCCAAACATTACACCCCCAAAGGAACTTTATTTGATTCCAAGTAGCCTTGTTTGAAGAGTCTCAGGAAATAATGGCAGGTGTAAGGGATTTTGGAAAGGAGATCGATGATTTGAAAGTTACCATGAACGGTAGAGATGGTAAAAAAGCTGTTATAGCCATACTCAAAAATAGGGAAGGTGGAGGCAACAACTTCAATAATGAAAGGCCCAGATATGACCAGATGGGCATGGCAACAACGCAAACCCACATGACAAGCCCAGGAAGAAGTGGAGTAATTGAAACTTAAAAAAGATTAGAAGAAAGCATGCAAGAACAATTTTGAATGCTAAGAGGGCCCTGCCTCTACGGCCCAATGAGTTTCAATGACCTATGTCTACCTCCTAGCATTATCATTCCAGGGATTTCAAGATGCTTGAGTTCATAAAATTCGATGGTAGCACCAATCCTATTATGCACCTTCGAATGTATGCACCAAAATGGGAATATGGTCCAAAGATGAGAATTTCTTGATCAGTTTTTTCCTAAAAGTTTGGATGGGGTTGCATGGGAATAGGACATGCAGATGGATCAAACGCAAATCAGATGCCGAAAGACTTGGCTTAAGCTTTTACCAACCAATACAAGTTCAATTTGAATGTCGCACCCACCAGAGATCAACTAAAAGGGTTGAGAAGAAAGAGAATGAGACATTCAAAGAGTATGCCCAAAGGTGGAGAGTTATGGCCGCTAAAATTGTTCCACCAATACTTGAGCAAGAGATGTGTTCTTATTTTATTTACACCCTAGAGGGTTCATTCTTCAAGAATATGTTGGGCACTCATGGGGAGTTCGTGGACTTGGTGGAAATCATAGAAAGAATTGAACCCAATATCCAAGAAAGGAAGGTGGAGTTAACAGAAGATGAGTTGAGTAAGCCACAATCCAAGCAAGGGTCATTGAGGGAAGAAAACACCTGAACTACATACAACCATAACAGCCATCCCAATCCTACAAGTCTATTTTCTGCCCAAATCACTATTCATCCTACCAATACCCACATTACCCATTTTTCATACCTTATCCATCCCCCACATATTACTCACCTCAGCTATATCAAGTCGATCATATCTCCTCTCTTTAACCACATGCACCTTTCAAACCCATGCCTCACCAACTACGTTCTGACTAACCCTCTACTCTAAGTCTCTGATGTAGCTGGGTGTACCAGATGGGCTCTAAGAAGGTGACCCTACTCGTCTGGCCCCGCCTGGCCCTGCTAATGGTTACCCTTGCTCAAACCTGCTCCACTCAAGAAGAGCCATTAAACTTAGCCTTCTTGTTAGCCTGACATCATCCTATGCTCCACTAAACTACTCTAAAGATTAATCGCTATTTTTACAACCTAAGCATAGTCCATGGTCCCGACGTTAGGCTGCAACTGAAACAGATCCTTGGGCAGACCCTTAAAAACGTCTTACCCTAGCTATCTTTGTCGGTAACATGCTGGAAGCGGCCTGAGCCAGATAGGTGAATCGCTCATCATACTCTGACAATCATGCCAGGAGTTACTGAAGCTTCAAGAACTCTTTAATCATCTATGCCTACTA
This sequence comes from Dalbergia oliveri, assembly GCA_030441495.1. Classification (NCBI taxonomy): domain Eukaryota; kingdom Viridiplantae; phylum Streptophyta; class Magnoliopsida; order Fabales; family Fabaceae; genus Dalbergia; species Dalbergia oliveri. Next base: position 53,421,192 of record JAMLFY010000001.1, on the reverse strand, counting down.
GCTTTTTTATAGGAATCTCTATTTGAAGGCTTCCTTGAATTGTTTCCAAGAGGGAGGGCATGTCTCTCAGAATTCCTGATACTATAGCTTTGCTTGGCTTATCAGCTTGGAAGCCGCCAACTCCACTGCTTTCTTTGAACAATAATGGATGACACCAACTATCTTCTCTACTTGCCTGAAGAACTCCTAGGGATCCTTAGTCCTCTGATGCCCATCAAAGGTGGGCAAGTCCATCTTCTTGAAGCGTTCCAAGGGTAAATCATCAGTGTCTCGATCGCCTCAAATTGTCTAGTCATCATATCTATCAAGTTAGCTACCATCTGTTCAAAGGCTTTGAGTCGAGCACTATCACTGGATGAGCTCATGTGGCGACGTCTGAAGCTTGAAGGGTTCACAAGTGGCATGGTCACACATGAGAAAAGGAGGACATATAACAAGATCATCAGTGCCAAGAAAAGACAAACTCTTACTGAATCTAGATATGACTGACTCTTTTCTAAAGGCCTCAAATAACACTACATCAATGTAAATGAGGGCGCTTCCATTTACATAGATGTCATGTTATTTGTGGATGCTTGCTCTAGTAATATGTAGGGAAACTTATAGCTCTGATACCACTTTGTCATGACCCGCCTAGAGAACATGACCGGACGAGGAGGATTGGGTCCCCCAGATGCCTCTAGTAATGTGACTAGCTAATATACATAAATAATAAAAATATATTCCAAATATCTCAAATTTAACTAAATCCATAATTATGAAAATGTTTCTAAAACATAAATCATGAATATAAAATGACATAATAATCATAATCTGGGATGAAGCCAAACATAATTAATAAAATATGTGATACAGAGGTACACGTATCAATAGTCAAGTTTTGTACTCTAAGGGTTCCAGAGACCTAAATTTCACTAAGTCTAGATCCTACACATCCTTAGAGGGCTATATGTTAGAGTCACATTCTTGGAATTAAAAGTCCAAGTAATTGTTTCTAAAGGGAAAATGAGTTAAAGAATGATTTTTAATGAATTTTATGAAACCTTTAAACGTTTTGTTTTTGGCCTACAAGTTTAGAAAATCTTGAAGATTTCTGGATTTGAACTAAAACCCAAAATTTGGATTGTGATTGGTTGGGATTTTGATTTTTGTGATATTTTATTTGAATCCAAATGGAGAGTATTTCCTTATTTACATTTATGTTTTAAAGTTAATGGAGAGTAAAATAAATGAGAATATTAACTATAAGTGAGTGGGTGCTATTGCTACAAGATTCTCAGAACATCCTCACTGGACGAGCGGTCCCAATGCACAATGTAAAATGACGGTTTTGTTAAATGAACCCCTCCACCCCTTTAAATATCCCAAACTTGGGGATTTACATCCCAAAACTGAAATCTCTACTTTTCTTCTCCCTTTCCACTATCTCTCTTAACCTCATTCCATTCCTTCTTCCTCATAGCTCAAAGGTAAGTTTGGTTTGTTGGTTTATGCTTCTTTTCTTCCAATCTTTTATGTTCTAGAGTTTGGGTTGTCTTTGTTTCTCATTGTTGTCACGTGGAGGTGCTCCCCAATATTGTTAGAGTTATATTAAAGCTATCTAGAGGTTATTAGAGATTAATCTAGAGTTACGGTTGCTTTATGGCAATTGTTGGTGACATTTCAAGCTCTCTAGGTCAAGTTGGTGGTGACCATATACTCCCTCCAACGGTGAGTGGATTTAAACTCATGGCCTTAGTTTCATTATTATGATTATGATTGTAGCATTATGATTGTAAAATATGATCTAGAAGCAAAATATATTATGTACATGATTTTCCAAGTTATGCCAAAAGTAGCAAAAGTATGATTTTGAGTTAGGATAAAAAATATATTTTAAGAAAACCATGGGACCATGAATTGGACTAATGCATGTTATTAAAATATTTTATATGCTCATGAAAACGTCAAATATGTATTATGGATTATGATATTGTCATGCTTTTAAGACTTGGAACTTTAGAAATCATTTTATTTAAATGTTGAGCTATGTTGAATAAAGTATGATTTAGATTTATGAATAAATATTTTATATGATTTCCAAGTTTTATGATTATGAACCCCAATATTTTGAACTCTGATGTTGGAGATTTCAAGTATATAGAAATATATGTTAGTTTAAGTTTTGAACTTAGAACTTTAGTATATGGTACAAAGAAGTATGGAATTCAGAATGATTCATAGCAACTGTCTGATACATACTCCTTCGGCTTGCAATCAAAATGCCTACAGGTGATCCGTTAGGCATGATTTCATAGTAACGGTTATGCTAAAGTCAGATTGTTAGAGTTGTATGAATCCAGAACTCTTAGAGTACTTATAATCTAGGGGCTCACATTCGACGGACGGAGTACCCCCTTCAGTTTTGGTTTTGACAAACTAGTTTAGCCGGTAGAGAAAGGAACTGAGTTAGTAACCCTGAAGAGATCGTTAACTTTGGTACTAAGTTGTCAGTCAGAGGAGCTTCGCCCTCAACAGTTACAAAAACGGGACCTAGTTAGGTGCCCATAGCTTGTCCGACAGGGATTGTTATGATTTTACAGTTTTTGTTATTATATATATATTTACTATTTCAGCATATTGTTTCCCCTTACCCTCGGCTAAAATGATTTCATGTTTGATTATGAGCTTACAAATGATTATTTATGAATTTATAGAATGAAGAGCGTTTTCTTATATAGTTATGTATGTAAATATCAAATGATTTATGTTTGCTACATGTAAATTGCATTACGTATATTTCTTGATTGTCCCATGTGGGCGATGGGTGAGAGCTAACTCATTGAGTCCATTGACCACCCTCTCCCTTCCTCTCATAGTTCAGGTACATAAGTCATTTGGTCACGGTCTAGTAGTTACAGTTACCTTTTGGTGAATTTATATTGTTGTAAGGTTTAATTTAGGATCATGTTAGTTATAGAAGTGCTCCAATAGTTTTTAGGGGATGGGAGCCAAACATGTATTTTGAGATCTGGAGCTCTTTTCAAAGTTTATGTATTTCCTATATGTTTTCATAGTTTAAGTATATATTTCAAATATTGGTTTTGATTAGATTATGTATTTGATCAGTCATGTAGTTATGATTCAGTTTTCAATGGTTAGCAGGTTATCAGATCTAAGATTAATATCATGTGATGGATTAGTTTATGATTTTATAATTTGCAAAACGGATTAGAAAGGGGTTTTCAAAGCTTGAATATGAAATATTTCCAGTTTTATGAAATTAAATATTATGTTTTAAATAGAGAAATGATTGTTAATTTCGAAGAAAATTATCTTTTAAGTATTATATTATGATAAGTTATGCATTTAGAGACACGTTACCTAGAAGGCTTACATGGGATAGGATTCCTCACGTGCTAGTCACATTCCCAAGTTGGTCGTGACAAAATAGCTAGAAATCATATAAATAATTATAAAAGAAAACTATGGATGTTCGGATCCTGCCTACACAATTACTGGAGCACTACTAACTAACATAAATCTATAATAAGCTTTACTTGGAAGTGAAGCTCACTCAAGGAAGTTGCAACACTACTGAGGATCCTCTGGTGCACTGAACTTGTAGATATTGCTATATCTATAGGGAGAAAAAGAGAGGAATGAGTTCATCAAAACTTATGAGTGAGTCTCCACTCACAACCCACATGAGACAACAAGAATAATACATAATAATATACATGTAGCTGATATAAAATATTTTAATATTTAATTACAAATCTATACTGAAAATAACACTTCAACTGAAATCATGACAATAACTAATAGAGAAACAAGAGCCTAACTGAATATAATAACCTGACTAATACCCAATGTACACGTGTGAGTAGACAAGTTCTGGATGGCCTCAGGGTCTCTAGGACTCATCGCCAGGTCTAAATTTCACTAAGTTTGAGTCTACACCTCTTTGGAGGGCTATATGTTAAAGTCACATTCTTGTGATCAAAAGTCCTGGTAATTGTTCCTAGAGGGAAAATAAGTTGAAGAGTGAGTTTTTATGAATTTTACGAAACCTTTAAACGTTCCTTTTTAGCCCACGAGTTTAGAAAATCTCAAAAATTCCTGGATTTGAACTAAAACCCAAAATTTGGATTTTGATTTGTTGAGGTTTTGATTTTTTTTAATATTTTATTTGAATCCAAATGGGGGGTATTTCCTTATTTACATTTATATTTTAAAGTTAATGATTTAACTTAAAATTAAGAAATGTATAACAACTTTGACAGCTATATATATTCGTTGCAGCGAGTGATTGCTCTTAGGTTCGCTTAGTGAGATTTACTTGCTGGCGAACGTGTAATATCAAACAGTGCAAAATGACACAGTTTCATTTAGTGAGCCCTTTAAAAGCCCTACCTCAGGCTCTTCTCTCCTAGAACCCGAAGGCCACCCCCAAACCTTCGTCTCTTTTCTCCCATTCCACTCTAATCCATCATCCCTAAGCTTCAAAGATATGTGTATATGGTTGATTTATGTCTTATTCTTCACCATTCTTTCTGGTCAAGAGTTGAGCTTTGTTATTTCTCTCATTGTTGTCAAGTGGGAGTGCTCCCCAATGTTGTTAGAGTTATATTAGAGTTATCTAGAGGTTATTAGAGATTAATCTAGAGTTATGATTGTTCTATGGTAGCTGTTGGTGTTATTCCAAGCTCTCCAAATCAAGTTGGTGGTGCCCATATACTTCGGCTCCAAATGGTGAGTGGGTTCAATCCTGTTACCTTTATTTGGTCACTAGAGTTATTTTCATAGATGGTGGCATAATGTATAATGTTAGAGCATTTTTAAAGAGATTTTAGATAATGTTAATTATGTCAACTTTACAAAATCATGGGTTTCAGTTATCATGAAATGTATTATTTGAGACTATTTTCAAAGGATTAAAGGTTAGTGATGATTTTGTTAAGTTGATAAAATTTTGGTTTTCAAAGAGCATGAAACCATATTTTCAGAATTCATGGGACCATTGTTGCTAAAATGAATATATATAGAGCAAGGTATGATTTAGCTTTTGAGTAAATACGTTGTATGATTTTTTTGAGTAGTTTGATTATAAACCCCGTATTTTTGAGCTATGATTTTAGAATATCAAGTATATGAGAATATTTTAACATAAGATATAGACCTAGAATTTAAGCTTTATGGTACCAAGAGGTATGAATTCAGGATGATTCATATCACCTGCCGATAATATTCTGTGGGCTTGACAAGTGGGTGATCCCTTGGGCACAATTTTTACCACAGTTATGTTAAAGTCTGATTGTTAGAATTGTTTGAGTCCAGAACTTTCATAGTACTAATAATTTAAGGGCTCACGTTCGTGAGGGATGGAGTACCCACCTTTCAGGCCGTTTTTAATTATTTTCAGTTCAATTATGTATGATGATTAATATTTAAACAGCCATGGAGGTAACAATATAAAACAGCCATGGAGGCAAACCCAATAAACAGCCATGGAGGTAATAGCAGGAAACAGCCATGGTGGTAATTTCAAGAAATGAAACCTAGTTAGGTGCCCTCAGCTTGTCCATGAGGGACCACAAGAACAAGGAAATTCAATGACAGTTATTATTATTGCTATCATGTTCTTATTATTGTTATTATTATTGCTATTAGTATTATTATGACTTTTATGCATCTTGGTTGTTGTCCCATGAAAGGGGTCACAGGTGAGAATTCACTCATCAGTTTTAAATGAAGCTCACCCCTTTCCTTTCTCCCATTATAGGTATAGTAGCGGTTATGGGTCTTTCTAGCCGTCTCCTCTCAGTAAGGTATCAATTGGTGAGCTTCACTTTAGAGTGAAGTGCCTTTTGTTGTTCTTAAAGTACTCCAGTGTCTTGCGGGTAGGTCCCAGACCATAGGAAGAGTTTAATACGAGATTTGAAATTTATTTTATGAATAAAATATGCATAGAGTAAGGCGTAGCGATCACGAGGCTTACGTGGAGATGAGATTCCTCACTTGCGGTTCGCTCCCAGTCGGGTCATGACTGAGCTTATGGCTAAAACTGATGGGCACCTAACTAGGTCCCTTAAATGGACACTACACTAGATTCCTTACTTGGAACTAGGGTCGAGCTAGTTTGCTGTAACATCTTTCACATCTGGGCACGCTACATATCGCTGTCCCTAGTGTGGTATAACACCCGCATAAAGACATTGTCGCTTGGGCCTAACTGGCACCCTTACGGATTTGCTCTTTCCTCCTCTCAAGGGAAAATGCGTCTACATGGGAGAGGTATCCACACCCTTATAAGGCATGCGTTGTTCCTCTCTCCAATCGATATGGGACTAGTTCCACTCTTGTCTAAGGAGCCCGACGTCTTTCCTGGCACATCGATGTTGGGACCGGCTCTAACAGCATCTCTGTCACATTTGAGCGTTACGTATTGCCGTCCCTAGTGTGAGTGTATCATCGACATGCGAGATATTGTTCACTTTTGGGCCAAACTGGGCCCTCTCTCAAGCAAAAATGTGTCTGCATGGGAAAGGTATCAACACCCTTATAAAGTATGCTTTGTTCCTCTCCCCAACCGATATGGGACTAGTTCCACACCCTTGTCAAGGAGCCCAGGATCCTCCCTAGCACACCGATCTCGAAACCTATCTCTGATACCATCTGCACATTGGGCGCTACGTATCACGATCCTTCCAGTGTGAGTGTAACACCTAGTTTGTAGATATTGTCTATTTTAGGGCCTAGCTGAGTGCCCTCACGGATTTGCTCTTCCCTCTCTTAAGGGGAAAGCGCGTCTGCATGGGGGAAATATCCACACCCTTATAAAGCATATTTCGTTCCTTCTCCAACCGATGAAAACATAAACAATTTGTTATTATTGCCCAAAAGTAAGTTTGAAATGATAGGGAAGAAGAAAGTTGTAAAAAAAACCATGCCAGACCATGCCCTAACTCATAAACTAGAGAAAAGAGGAAGAAATTAGCTAAATTCCATGAAAACCACTTACCGAAGCTTGGGGAAGAGGAAGAACAAAAGCGAAACATAAGAGAGGGACATAGAGAATGTTGGTGGTGGCTAAGGTGTCTAACCTGAGCCCATATGGGTTTATATAGCGTTGGGGGTGTTTTAATGAAACTACGTTATTTTAACATGTGTTGGTATCAGGATCCTTACCTAGCGAACCTATCTGACTATCCTGCACCTGCAATGAACATTTATGTGCTGAAAAATGTAAAATTCAGCAAATGATGATTTTTTTTGAAATCTGGAGGTTTTTGGTATACCTAAAGGCTGTGCTAGGCTTAGCTAAGGATACGTGGACCTGAGACATCACAGTCACCAACTTTTCTACTATTATTAGCAATTGGACCAGTTTTCACCAACCCACATTTATGCTTCAACTCTGTTGATTTTCTAGAAATTTCTTCCACTATATGTCAAAAGTAAGGCAACTTTTTAGGCCTAAGAAATGACATCCACGACTAGCGCACATAGTGTGCCATAACGCAACAAGACTATCTTTTCACTATCCTATTTGGCTTCACTCATGCTCTGATCATAAATCTTTGCATTCTTGCACCATCTCTTCATAATAAGCGTATCAGGCAATTTTAGGACTTGCTTATGCTTCATCACATAAAACATATGGCTACAAGACCATAACCATTCCACATCCAATATTTACACTCATATTGCTCTAAGTTTCTATCAAACAACACCATATATTCACGATCAAGCTTACCATACCTGGACATTTTGTACATATTAGTTCCAATCCTTTCACATCCAAGAACAAACAATGAAGAAATAGCTTCCATCTTTTTCTTTACATCCTTGAAAATCTCCTCGCATATCCATTTGTAACTCTATGCTAAATTGATTCTAGCCCTCTTGTCAACAAAGGCTCACCATATATCGAATTAAATTGAGCAACCAATTCATTATTCTTGTACTCCTTCATTGCACGCTCCAAGTTTTGAACTAAGTCAAGTATACTATGCCTAGACTTCGTAAATCTCTTGATGAAGGAATTTATACCCTCACATCGTGAAGTGGTTATAAACCCAGCACAAAATTTGTCTCGAAGGTAAGCATTGGCCCACATTTCCTTCTTTTTGTATGCTTTCCTCGCACACTTATTATCATGTAACCCAAACTCTTCTACCTTATCATGCCAATACTGCTCAAAGTCATCACAATCAAAGGTTGCATAAATGCTTCTCTTGAAAGCATCATAACATCCAGAATCCTTGATGTTAGATGTAGCATTTTTTTGCAGGTGCCAAGCTCAAAATCGATGGGTAGCATGTGGGAAAAAACCTTAATCGCCTCCCTCATTGTCTTATCACCATCAGTCACCACCACGTTAGGTTCTTTACCCATCATATATAACATTGAAAAAGTGCTCCAACAACCATTATATGTGGTTGGAGATTCATCAATGAGTAATGCAAACCCAAAAATGTATGTTTGACGATGGTGGTCGCTGCTAGAAAAAATAACCAAGGGCTTATTATACTTATTCTTTTTGTAAGTTGAATCAAAGGCAACCACATCACAGAAGTACCTGTAGTTAACTCGATAGAGAAAGGTTAGAGGATGAAGAGGGAGGCTGACGAGAAAGGTTTTGATGGCATTGAGGAGTACTTATGTCCCGAGATTGAAAGGTTGGCTTGCCATTGTGACTTGAGGTCATCACACCGATGGTTTTGTAAAGGGTATGGGTGCATCCTATGCGCAGCGTGGCGATTGTTGGTTTCCATTTCGTGACGGGTTTCCATGTGCTTTCATGATGTCGGTCGCAGGTTGTGTATGTTGGTCATTAATTACAAATAATAGCTCATCAATTCAGTACAAGAATACAAAATGAAGAATCAAATAAATAAACAATTAAGAACAAAAGAGATGGCTTATTGTGATCAATGGTTGAGGCATACTAGGCATGGGTTTAAGAGTGTTTTGCCATCACGAGCTTTAAGATAGTGCAGATGATCTTCATGGCTAGTACTTAGGATACAATAGCCACTTCCACTAACTCTACACTCTAACTAGTAAGGATACTATAGAATAACTATTTTAGATTGCTCAAGGGAACATAGAAAGTTACAACTCAAACTAATGTTGTTTTTGTAAGTGTTTGACACAGTGAAAAAGAAATGAATATAACGCTGAGAAGTTTTATTTTTCAGATGAGGAGAAAAAAATGAAGAAAAGCCCCTGCAAAAGTGAGCTTGCTACTACTTATAAAGGAACCGTACAATACTTGCACAATTTCATTTAGTCAAAGTTCGTAAGATGTTGGATGCAATGATTCAGAACTATAAGACTATAAAATAGGAAATGGTTAAAGTGCTTCAATGTTCCTGTTGCTATACAGATATATATAGTCATAGTTCACAAGACTTGGTCAAAAGCAAACTTAAGCATAGTTAAAATAAAACTTAAACAAATATAACAATAATGAACTAAATTAAATTTTAACTTTGAAATAAATTAAAATACTATTAATAAAATACAACAATGTGTGTCGCGGTTAAGGTATTGAAGGATTTTGGGATGAAAGTGATAGTTTCATGGCAACACTAATGGTGGTTGTGGCCAATAGTGGGTCGGAGGGTGATCAATTTTTCTTTTGGGTTAAAGACGATGTTGGGTTTGAAGGAGGAGACAGGGGTTCGAAATTTGAAAGCATACGGTTTTCTTTTGATTTTTTTCATTTAATAAATCAGCTCTTAATAGGATACTAATCATGGTCAAAAGAAATAAAAGATGTTGGCCCTCACTTTATCCCACTTACACTTATGCTTCACTTATTGGATAGTACATATCTTCATGGATAAAATAATTATCTGCACATAAGCAAACCCCCACAAAGACATTGTACCAATCCCTCGTTCCTTTTCAATAATAATAACAATAATTTCTCTTCTCTCTCCTCTGTTATTATGCTGAAAAGACAGTATGAAATGAAAGCATAGAAAAAATATTAATTAATATTTAATACTTGCTTCTTGTGAGCTGCCACCACAATATTCCTCGCCCAGAATATAAAAGCATACTAGGTTTTCCTAAACGATCTAACTTAGCTAAGCCACACAAACTAGCTTCATATAATTAATCCTGCCTGAGAGCTGAGAATTAATGGCAGGTATTATCGGCCAGTTTTTGGGTGGCCTCTTTGATGATGGCCGACACCAACCCAATCCCAATTATCAGAATAATCCAGGTGCTGTTGCTGCTCCCTACAGCCCCACAACGCAGGAGCAGCCCCATGCCTCGTTTATCAACTCACACACACAAAACATGAAAGGTCTTATAAACAACACTGGCTACACCAAGGGTGATGGTAACGGCTCCGTCATCTGCCCCCTTAGTGTTGGTGTTGGCGTAGGTGTTGGTCGGGAGCGACAAACAGAAGCCCAACCCCGGCCCAACGATAATCCTAAGCAATCTGAAGAGGACCAGTGGAACACCAAACCTACCTATCAGAATATCAAAGGTCTTACAAACCAGACTGGATTTATCACTGGCGACGCTAATGGGCTCATCAACCTTGGCGAGTATACCCAGTGTCGACCATGAAACCTTTGATCATAACATGAAGCAAGAATCTATATATATAGCTAGAGGCAACTCAATCATGTATTATTAAGTAAATTCTGCTGCTATTGATGTATTATTCTGTCATCGTATAATAGAATAAGATGTTGTCCATCAGTTATGAAACTCTTAAAACAGCAAGTTTGTTACAAGAACCCAAATTCAGATTGAGAACGAAATTATTAATATGATGATGGTTACTGTATATTTCTTTCTTTTGGTCACGATTGAAAGAGAATACATACCGAGAGAACTAAATCACAGAGCTCTTACAACGACACATAAAAGGCGTAATTTCTAAAAATTATACAATTTAGAGTGAAGTGTTATTATTTTCTGTCGTTCATATATATATACTACCATTTTATTAATAGAAAAAATTGCTAACTAATATTAAAATTACTGCAAATGAACTAACTTGTACGCAAGAGAAAGATATGCCTTCCTAATTAATCATAGCTTTATAATGATGAAAATAACAAAAAAAAAAAATTATTGCTGTTTGCGATGGTTTTCTTTGGAAATCCGCATCCCTGATAAACTAGTGAACAATTCTTATGTTAAACTTCACTTGGGAGCTAACAACTCAGTGATCTAAGACTGGGTTTGATAATACTCTGCATAGGGTTGTTTTAACTTATGAAAAATATAAGTGAATATTTTTTATTTGATAAATTAAAAAATTGAGGTGTTTTTGCTCCTAACTTTTAAAAGTAAATGGTTCTTTAAGAACACTTAATGAAAATAAATATAGAAATTATGCTTTTTAATATCTATATCATTTATTGTCATTTTAGATTTTTAAAGCATGTGTAATAAACATTACTATAATGGTTTTTACTTATTTAGAGCAACTTCTAAAGTATTCTACAAAATAATAGTATTATAAATTTTTAATATCACTTTTTTAGAGTTTTAAAAGCTCGACAACTCTCAAAAAGCCATAATGATATCAAACCAGGCAAAGATGGTAGCAAAGGATCATCGCAATGCATACCCTATGAAAATAAATTTGACAAGTTTTATATGGACAAAAGAAAAAAGTGTTTAAAGCTTATTCCCTATTTCGGAAAACACCATGGGTGGATGAATTTAATTTAAATCTAGGATACATGTGAATCATATGCTAGTAACTAGTAACTAAGATTTCAGTTATCTTATTCATGAATGTGATGCCATAATTTATAATGAATGTAAAATTCTTTCATTAGAGTCAACAGTAAAACAACTAAAATTCTCATTCATCGTGATACATGATTCTCTACTAACGCCCAAAAACCAAATTAATCGGTAAAATAACTAAAACAATCAGTTATTAAAATATGATTCGCCGACTATAATTTTAGTAAGTAGAAAATGATGGATGAATATGAATCCTATACGACACTATATATAGGTCCATGCTGAAAAGACACTATGAACACATCTTCACATAGAAAAAAATAATAATAATAAATATTTGCTTCTTGTTCAAGCTGCCAACACTATATTCCTCGCCCTAAATATAAAAGCATACTAGATTTTCCCAAACGATCTAACTCGGCCAAGCCACAAACTAGCTGGCTTCATATCCATCTAGCTGACAATGGCAGGTGCTCTTCTCGAGTTGTTTCGCCTCTTTGATGATGACGGTGAACCTGTGGAGACACAACCCCGACACCATCCGAATCCCAATCCGAATCCAGGTGCTGTTGCTGCTCCAAACAACCCCACAGCTCAGGAGAAGCGCTCCAGCTCTGTCTCGTTCAACAACTCAGGCACGCAAAACATGAAAGGTCTTATAAACAACACTGGCTACACCAAGGGTAATGGTAACGGCTCCATCATCTTCGGTGCCTTTGACTCCTCCACTAATTATAGATCTCGTAATTAATAAGCACCGCAAGGATCAGGATGTATAATCTCCCATAATATCTACATATTATTACTAGAGTGTGTGTTGTACAATAATTGAAACTGGAGTAAGATCTATATATTGATTAACAGTTTCCAGTAAAATAAATTAAGGAAGGGGTTCTTATGCTGCTTCTGCCTTCTCTTTTCAAATGTCTATTTCATATTCAGCGTACCCTGTAATATCCAAAATGAATGGTAAAAAAATATGGTTAACTAGTAAATTTTAAGCCTTCTTCATCCAATTACCGTTATTCACCATCTTATAATCAATTACGATCCATCTATTTATTATGTTTTTCCCACACCCGAAGCTTTAGGTCATTATCATCATATAAATTCATCATTATTGATTAATATATATATAGGGAGCCGTTCATTGAATGAGTGATTTATATGAGAGTGAGAGTAATAAATCTTAATTGTTATATCTTACATTAATGGTCAATGACTTGAATGAGTGTGTTTGAGTAGGAATAGGCATTCTTTTTAGGGTTAATAAATTCATTTTACCTCTCTGAATTTTAGGATATGTATAATTTATACCTTGACTTTCAAAACGTGAATCATGATAACTTAAACTTTTGAAACTATACATAAAACCCTAACTTTTCAAACATTGTAAAAATTTAAGTAATACAGTCGAGTTGTATACAATAAAAAAATTAAGGGGGTTAATTGTACATAGAATTCATAGACAAGGTGTAGATTCACAAATTAAAAATATCAGGTTAAGTACATGTAAATCTTACCTTTATTAGTTATCAAAATTATCTGGGAGGTGTTTTGCAGGTTTGAAAAGTTTAGATGTCATAATGTATATTTTAAAAAATCATGATATAAATTACACATAAACTAAAATTTAAGGGTAAAATGCATTTAATTTTTTTTTTTCCCTTTTATAGACGCAGCCAGAAGGATACTGAATGAGTTTGAATGCAAAGATAGTCTGAGGAATATGGATCCAGAAAAGTTCCATATAATTGCGGAGTTGGATTATTGGCCTTTTGCCTTTGCTTGTCTAGAATCGTATAAGGTGCTAAAATCTAGTGGGGGCCTTATTCGGATTGACTTGTCAGATATATGTGGACGAAAGAAAAAAAAGCAGGACAATTATTCGCATATCTAAAGTTGAGTTGATGAGGGAACAAATGCGGAGGTCATAGAGTCATCGTCAATTTTTTTGATATTCTTTACATGATGTGTTATGGAGAATCATTTCTGAAAAACCCACCCGATTAGCCTTTCCTTTTTTTTCGTATTTTTCTTTTGAGTAAATTACTTCAAGATCACCTGAACATTTTAATTGTTGATAAATGATACATAATCACAGTGTAAATTTTTTATTATACATTAAGTGCAGCGGTTTACTATTATCTTAAAAAAGAGAACTTTATTGGCATGTCCTACAAAAATGACCATTACAAATTTATGTGTCTTTGTTTGGTTCCCCAAACCATTTCTATGATCTCCGAAAAATAAACGACTTTGTGTTTTGATTCCAAAAATATTGATTTTCATCCAAATATTTTTAAAATTGTTTGATTTTAGTACCCACTGTTAATATGTCATTATTAAAATGCTAAGCTAACTAAAAAAAATCACATTAATATCAAATCCTATATGGCATTAGTTATACAAATGCATGTGAATATTAATTATTATTGAATAACTTTTGATTTTAGTCATCATCCATGTATAATTATATAAGTCTAAATTTATCCATCTCACTCTCATAATATATCACCCTCTAATGTGATATACCCTATATATATAGTTAAATATATAAACTACAAATACTTTTTTTGATACATAAACTATAAATACTCCCTCCATTCATGAATAATTGTTTATTTAAAAAAATTTCTTTGTCCAAAAATAATTATCCATTTCAAAAGTTTAAATAACATTAATTATTTCTTTTCAATAATACCCTATTAAATACTATCAGAGAAAATTGAATTTTCAAAAAGAAATAAGGATAATTCAGTAAACTATTTCTAACTTTGATTTTTTTTAATTATTTCTTTAATTTTAGTGCACATTTAAAATTAAATAATTACTTAAGTGGATGGAGTACATTATTAATATATGAATGTTGAGAATAAGAGATATTATGAAGCAAGATTTTGTTTTCTAATGTGACAGATAATCTGGAACAAATTAAGAGGCCGATATTCCAAAGATACCGTGTGAACGAAATATATATATATATATATATATATATATATATATATATATATATATATATATATATATATATATAATTGACACGATGTTAACAAATAGTTTGTGAATATATGCGTTTCTGAATATTATCTCGATGAGTTATTTCATTGAATAGTCACCACTTGACAATGTGCTATATCACATTAGCTTAGGTAGTACACCAAAAAAAAACGTTAGCGTAGCTTTCAAGCTATTATACGGTAGGAAAAATCAAAAGAAAGAACAAATAAAAAAGTTATTTGCTGTTTGATATATATATTCTCATCTTGCTATATAACTCTTTATTTGCATGAGGAAAATGAAAATAAAATAAAATAAAATAAAATATATTAAAAATGTATTTTCCCCTATATATTTAAATAGAAAATGACAAGAAAGAAAAAAGTAGTTGTGCAAAAAATTAAAATAAACACACATATATAAATAAAAATAATTTTCATGCTAATTTTTCTCACTTTCTCTCATGTGCTTAATTTTGTCCTTTTATTCCAATTATATTCTCTCCGTCAAGCTCATGTATTTATCATTTGTTTAATTTTTTTTTCTCCCCATAGCATGTCCAGTTTTTCTCTTATGTGAAGTAATAGAATCCAGAAATGTCATTTTTTAATTTTCTCTCCATTTTCTCCTATCTTCCAAGCAAAAAAAAAAAAAAAAGGTGTAAATTCTCTTTATTTTCTTCTTCCCTAATTTCTTTTCACTCATTTTTATCTTAACCAAACAAAGTATTAAAATTGTATTTTCCCTTGTACCATAAGATATTTATAATGTGAGTGTTATTAACAAGAAAATCCAATTAGGACGAAGGCTACGAGACAAGATGTAAGCGAGAGAAACAGGGAATGGGGGATTTTCAGGTCGGCATTTGGACTTGGAGTATGTTAGGCCAGGAACTCAAGCCAATGGAGTGTGTGGTGGTTTCAATATCCGAACGGAACGAATTTGAACTTCTCCTAGAATAATTTCCGGTGCGAAATGAAATTAATACATAGGATATATATGAGTAATTCAAAGGATAAATAGAAAGAAAGAAGAACAAGAATGATCTTTTAGTTTGCCATGTAGCCCCTTATCTCGCGCCATATTGGACTTTTTGGTTGCCTATACATTGGTGGACTCGTTGAATATGTTGTAACATTGATTAGACGTGAAGCGGTTTAGATCGACAAAGTAGGCATCAATGCCTTTGGCAATATCTGCTTCTTCTTGGATGTTTATATTTAGGTGTCCTTCCTTATATAAGGACAAAGTCTTTGTTATAATAGCAGAAATTCTGCTTTTGTAAAGATTGAAATGTCGCTTCGTTAATTGCCACTCCTTGGACGAAAGAAGGTCTTGCCATTACTTTCGTTCTGCAATTCCACAGCTTTCCAAATTTCATTTTGAGACTCTCCTCGACCACCGAAGACGAAGAAGTTCTTTCCACGGGTGGATTCGGAACCTATGGTGGCGTCCTCTACCCGCGTTTGTTGAAATGTCGTGAAATCCTTGTGGATGACCAAGGCGCCATGGGTTGAATTTAGTAGAAAAATATTTATAGTTGGGAGGTCAGGTGACCCGAATGGACCACTTTTATTTTTTCAGAACGTAAGAGTACAATCCTTAGAGGAGATAAATACTTTAAAATCACTATCATTCAACTCTAAGGGTATATTTGGATTGGTAGAGTTAGGTGGAGTGGAACGAGTAGAATAGAATGAAATGAAGTGGAATGGAGTGGAATAATTACCCCACTTCATTGTTTGGATATTTTTATTCCATTCCACTCAATTTGGGAGGAAGAAATTGGAGGAGAATGTATGGAATTGGATGGAATAAAATTTATCTATCTCCGCTTCATTTCATCCAAATCTTATAAATCAAAATAATAGAGCAACTTGAAATCTCACTCCGCTCTCATCAACGCCATCAATCCAAACATATCATAAGCCTTCTAGCAACTAGGCTATCTCAAGGAGTCAAGCTAAGGGAAAGATATAGCATGATTATGGTGTTTTTGCACCTTTTTGTGTTTTGGGTGGTAAGTTTTAATTTGTATGTTCTAAACTGTGGTATTAAGTTTTTCGTGTTTCGATAAGAGTTTGATGTACTCTATTTGCTTCTCCCTCTCTTTCTCTCTTAGAGAGTTGAGACTTCCATAATTATCTTGAAAAAAAATAGATATAGCATGACTTTTGTAGCTTCATCTGGCGTGATAAAACCACTTTTGTGGCAAAATTTTCAAAGTGCAGTAGAAATTCTCCTGCACATGTGATTAGAGGAGAAAATTTTAAACTTGCACGTAAAATTCCTGTGTATGCGCTGAAGGATTCGACACCGAAATTACGAGAGTTGTGCAAGTTACTATGCATGCACAGGAACTTATCATGTGAGCACCGAAATCACGAGAATTCCTGTGCATTGGTTGCACAGTAACTGAGCCTTTATAAATAGAGGCTGAATTCATTCAGTTGTAGCATGAACAGAGAGCATTCTATTACATATAGTGTCTTTCTGAAAGTTTCTCCTATATTTATAGAGAGGTGTATTCTCCTAGTAAGAGATGGTGTTATTGTTCTCTCCTTAGTATTAAGAGAAGTGTAATTTTATCTTCCACATAGTAAAAATCTTTCTCGGCCTTGCCCTGGTTTTTCCCTCATCATTAGGGGTTTTCCACGTAAATATTGTGTGTCAGTTCCAATTCTCAACTCTATTTTAGTTGCGTTGATTGTTTCATAACTTGGTACCCCAGTGGTATCAGAGCTTTGGTCGGTGGATTTTTCTTAGTATGCTCTGTGGTTTGCAGCGTAGTAATCTTCCACATCAAAAGAATTTTTCCCTGGTGCTTGAAGAGCCATTGGTCCACGCTGCGAGTTACTACTCTCGGTCATGGTTATACGTGTAGTTGTATACTTTTCCAGTATTGTTAACGTATATTGGATTTGTTCCATATATGGTATAAATATACGGTACCTGTTCACGTATATGGTACTATTCACATATAAGACACTGTTCACGTATACGAAACTATTCATACATATGGTACTATTCACGGTGTAAAAAAAAAAGTGACCGTCTAGTAGAGAAACAGGTCCAGATAATCACCATGGCAGCAAAATTTGAGTTTGAGAAGTTCAATGGGAGTAATTTTTCCTTGTGAAAATTGAAGATCAAGGCAATCTTGAGGAAGGACAATTGCTTACCGGATTGAAGGCAGCAGCAGAAGTTACTGATGAAAAGTGGAAGGAGATGGATGATAATGCTGTTGCCAATTTGCATCTTGCAATGGCAGATTCAATATTGTCTAGTGTTGCAAAAAGAAGACAGCAAAGGAGATTGGGATGCTCTTGTCAAACTGTTCGAGGTCAAGTCTCTTCACAATAGAATATTTCTAAAGAAGAGGTTGTATACTCTTCGAATGAGTGAGTCCACATCAGTGACGGACCACATCAACAATCTGAATACCTTATTCTCCCAGCTTAAGCATGAGATTATAAAATAACGGAGAATGAACGTGGAGCTTCTACTTAAGAGTCTACCTTACTCATATGATCAACTCATCATCAACATCACAAATAATAATACTACAAACTCTATCCTTTGATGATGTCGCGGTGCTATTCTTGAAGAGGAGTCCAGGCGCAAGAATAAGGAAGATAGCTGGAGAGCTCAAAGCAAGCAGAGGCGCTGTTGGTGACGAGAGGAAGATCAATGGAGCGTGACTCCGATGGGAGTCATGGTCGGAGTAGATCAAAGTCAAGAAGAAGGAAGAACTTCAAATGCTACCGTTGTGGCATGAGAGGGCACTTGAAGAAAGATTGTTGGAACAATAAGAAGAATGTAGATAAAGCCCCAGAAGCATCAACCTCTCAAGGATGTGTTGCGAGTACCTCTACGGATGGAGAAATCCTATGCAGTGAGACGGCAATTGGTTCCAAAGGTGGTAAACGGCTCACTGATATTTGGATAATGGATTCAGGAGCATCATGGCATATGACTCCACACGTGATTGGTTTTACAGTTACGAACCTCTCTGGTAGATCTGTGTTCATGGGAGATGATCATGCCCTAGAAATTGCTGGTGTTGGTACTGTCAAAATAAAATTGTTTGATGGTTCCATTCGAACAATTCAAGGAGTGCGACACGTGAAGGGCTTGAGGAAGAATATATTGTCTATTGGGCAATTGGATGACCTGGATGCAAGACCCATGTTGAAGGTGGGATCTTGAAAGTTGTTAAAGGTGCTCTTGTGGTGATGAAAGCGAAAGACCACGGCAAATCTATACAAGCTTCAAGGAGACACGTTGGGGCGAGATGCATTAGCATGAGCAAGTCAAGAAGAAACGACGATGATGTGGCATCGCAAATTAGGCCACATGTCGGAACGTGGTTTGAAGGTTCTTGCGGAACGTAATCTCATTCCGGGCTCAAATCGGTGAATTTACCGTTTTGTGAGCATGTGTTACAAGCAAGCAGCATAGATTGAAGTTTGGTAGTTCAACTGCTCGAAGTAAGCATATTCTAGACTTGATTCATTCTGATGTGTGGGAGTCGCAGAAATGTCCTTGGGAGGTGCAAAATATTTTGTATCATTCATTGATGATTACTCCAGGAGACTGTGGGTGTACCCAATCAGAGAAAAGTCAGATGTGTTCCCAATATTCAGGGACTTCAAAGCAAGAGTAGAACTTGAATCCGGAAAGAGAATCAAGTGTTTGAGGACAGACAATGGAGGAGAATATCCTGATGGAGATTTTCTAGCATTTTGCAAGCAAGAAGGTGTTCAAAGGCAATTCAGTTGCACATACACCTCAGCAAAATGGTGTAGCAGAGCGGATGACAAGACTCTTCTAGAAAGAACAAGAGCAATCCTAGACGCAGGTTTAGCCAAGTCTTCTGGAGAGGGTCAAACCTGTTACGTGATTAATCCGCCATCAACCGCGATTGGTTTAAAGACACCAATGGAGATGTGGAATGGCAAGCCGGGGATTATTCTTCTCTACAAGTGTTCGGTGTCGGCATATGTGATGTATAACTCCCAAGAGTTGGACCCAAAGTCCAGGAAATGTATATTCTTGGGTTATGCTGATGGTGTAAAGGGGTATCGCTTGTGGATCCCGCCCGCAAAGTTATTGTCAGCGGGATGTTATATTTGCAGAAAATGAACTTCAAAGTGAAGAAGAAATGACAGCATTTAAGAAGATGACTCCAGTTCAGATAGGTGAGAAGTCTGGAGAAAATGATTCTGAAGCAGAGCCAGAGCATGATGAACAAGTACCAGAAGAGGCCAATGATACAGAAGTTAGGCGATCAACATGCCAGACACAGCCACCATCATGGCACTCAGACTATGTTATGACAAGTCACGATGCATTCTGTCTTCTAACAGAAGAAGGAGAGCCATCAACCCTTCAGGAGGCTTTGAGTAGCACAGATGCTTCTTTGTGGATGGAGGCAATGCAGGAAGAAATGGAGGCCTTGCATAGGAATAAGACATGGGAACTTGTTGCACTTCCAAAAGGTCGGAAAGCCATTGGCAACAAATGGGTCTATAAGATCAAAAGAGATGGCAATGATCGAGTAGAACGATATCGTGCAAGACTGGTGGTAAAAGGATTTGCTCAGAAGGAAGGTATCGATTTCAATGAGATATTTTCTCCAGTTGTTAGACTTACCACTATAGAGTAGTGTTGGCTATGTGTGCTGCATTTGATTTACATCTTAGTTAGATGTGAAAACTGCTTTTCTTCACGGAGAACTTGAAGAGGAGATTTATATGCTCCAACCAGAAGGTTTTGAAGAACAAGGAAAAGAAAACTTGGTTTGTAGGTTGACCAAATCTCTCTACGGTCTAAGCAGGCACCAAGGTGTTGGTACAAGAGATTTGATTCCTTCATAATTCGCCTCGGATACAACAGATTAAGTTAGACCATTGTACATACTACAAGAGGTTTGGTAACAATGTTTTCATCATTCTGTTGTTGTATGTGGATGACATGTTGGTGGTAGGCCCCAACAAAGATCGAATCCAGGAATTGAAGGCACGGTTAGCTAGGGAGTTTGATATGAAGGACTTGGGACAGCAAACAAGATTTTAGGGATGCAAATTCAGGACAGAACGGACAGGAAGATTTGGCTTTAAGAAGAATTATTTGATGAAAATCTTGCGCGCTTCAATATGCAAGATCTAAGCCAGTTCAACCCCACTTCTTGTGAATTACAAATTATCCTCAGGTATGTGTCCTAGCAGTGAAAGAGAGGATGGAAATGTCTCGAGTACCATATGCATCGCGGTGGGAAGCCTTATGTACGCCATGATTTGTACTAGGCCAGATATTGCTCAAGACGGTTGGAGTATCATCGGTTTATGGCAGATCAGGAAAAGAGCATTGGAATGCTGTGAAGAGATCCTGAGATACATTAGAGGAACCTCAAGTGCTGCACTATGTTTTGGAGGATCAGAGTTCATTGTCAGAGGATATGTTGATTTAGATTTTGCAGGTGATCTTGATAAAAGGAAATCTACTCCAGGCTATGTGTTCACACTTGCAAGCGGAGCTGTGAGTTGGTTGTCCAAGTTACAGATGTTGTAGCTCTCTCTACTCCAGAAGCTGAATATATGGCAGCTACACAAGCTTGCAAGGAAGCTATTTGGATTCAAAGGTTAATGGAGGAACTCGGGCACAAACGGTCAAAGATTCCTGTGTATTGTGAGGTCAAAGTGCCTTGCACATTGCAAGGAATCCAGCCTTTCATTCAGGACGAAGCACATAGGAGTCCAAGTATCACTTTGTTCGAGAAGTAGTAGAAGAAGGAAATGTGGATATGCAGAAGATTCACACGAAAGACAACCTAGCAGATGTCATGACAAAGCCGATCAACATGACAAGTTTAAATGGTGTAATCTTCCTATGGCCTATCAGAAACGTAGACGCATGGAATTGGCAAGATGAGAAAAGATTGAAAGCTCACCAAAAGTGACTTTAAGTGGGAGATTGTGGCGTGATAAAGCCACTTTTGTGGCAAAATTTTCAAGTGCACAGTGAAATTCTCCTGTGCACATGTGAAGAGGAGAAAATTTTAAACTACATAAAATTCCTGTGTATGCGGTGAAGGATTCGACCAAAATCACGAGAGTCCTGCAAGTTACTATGCATGCGGTGACTTATCATGTGAGCACGAAATCACGGAGAATTCCTGTGCATTGGTTGCACAGTAACTCGAGCCTTTATAAATAGAGGCTGAATTCATTCAGTTTTAGCATGAAACAGAGAGCATTCTATTACATATAGTGTCTTCTGAAAGTTTCTCCTATATTTATAGAGAGGTGTATTCTCCTAGTATAAGAAGTGTTATTGTTCTCCTTCCAGTATTAGAGAGAAGTGTAATTTTATCTTCCACATAGTGAAAATCTTTCTCGGTTCCATGATTTTCCTAATCATTAGGGGTTTTCCACGTAAATATTGTGTGTCAGTTCCAATTCTCTCAACTCTATTTTAGTTGCGTTGATATTTTCAATTCTCATACCCATTCATCATCGATTAGTAAGCGCAATTATAGATGTAGCAAGCTTACGCTTAAGCCCTTACGTGCCAGATAAAGATGTAAACAAAAAATAAATAATCGACAGCATATATGTGCCACTTCTGGGGATGAGATTTTGACCGTTTCCATATCTCGAGATAGATGTGGATGCACTCGCCTTATATAATGTGTGAACGAATATATAGTTGGTAAATATTTACCTGAATCTTATCATAATGAATCATTTCATGGTATAATTAATGATCAGCTGACAACATACTATAACCATATTCTGCTACAGATAATTTAGTAAGTCCGAAGATTTTAGCTTTGCATCAAAGCTCTTATATTTGTAGACATATATGTCATTAACTGATATCCTCATCTTGCATGATTGGATCTATAAAAAGCTATTTTCCTCAAACAATTTGTATAGCAAGGAGAAAGCCCAAAAAGAGTTTGTTTCCTCACTTGTTTGTTTCCCTTATATATATCCCTCAAGGTGGGAAATAGATATCAAGAATTCTCATCTTGAACAATAATAGATCCCTAATTGAGTTCTTGGAGGTAAGACTATATCAGCAAAAGGGTCTGAAGGGAACAACTTAGGTGATTGGTAATGAAAAGTATATATATGCTCATAAAACAGGAAGGATATCCATAACTTACAGCTCTTGTCCATGGAATGGTCGAGTACACCACAATGATAACAAAATGGTCGGTACTTTTTTCCCTGCTTCTGTCGCGTTGTTTAACATCTAGCAGCATCTTGGCACTCTTGACAATGTGGAACAAAAGAGGAGGGATATATTAGAGTAACTGCATACTCAATGTACAAATTGACTCAGTTTTATGGCCTCTCCTTAAGTTCCCTACTTGCATGCTCTTCGTAAGTTTTGAGGTATCCCTAGTCCTCTTCGGGCAGGGCTTTCTGTTTGCCTCAAATTCCTCTCTTCACCCCAAAGCTAATGTTGATGCCAACTAGGGAAATGGCCCCGGCACAAGGTGTTCAACCACTGGTTTTTGTGTCTTCCTTGGTGACTCCATTGTGTCTTGGAAATCCAAGAAACAAGCTAAAATCTCAAGGTCATCTGTTGAGGCTAGCTGAATATTGGTCTCTTGCAGTACGTATAGTTGCTACTTGCTAGTGAGCTAATATGGGTGACAACATTGTTGAAAGACTTTGAGGTTGAGGCGGGTTTAACCCTGGTGTTTTGTGATAATCGGGGCTGTGAAACATCTTTCCAGAAATCCTACTTTTTATTAATTAGAGATCATATTAAGCATTTGAAGATTGATTGAACATTCATAAGAGAAATTTTTAATTCTATTTCGTGACTCAGACATCAACTTGCTGACCTACTGACAAAAGTTCAAGCTGAATTTGAACCATCATGTTTTACCAAAGCTGTCAGGTTCCCTCATTAGGAAAAGGTTATGGCAGACGAACTTCAAGTTATGGAGGAGAACAATACGTGCAATGTGCCCACTCTACCTAAACACGCGCTGGCTATCAAGAATCCAAACACAGTACTACTGGGCCTCTAGCAGTTTGGCTATCTAGATTTTTGTACCTTTCATCAAATAATCTTGTGTCCCAAATTAGCGCTGCTATTGATATCAGCAAGCCCAAACCTAAGCTCTTGCGTTTCAGATAAGATGTAAACAAAAATGAAGAATATTAATCAACGACAGCATATGCCAATCTAGGAGATGAGGTTTTAACGTTCCGTATCTTAAGCTGTTTAGAAAATGATGGATGAATATATGAATCCTATACGGCACCATAGGTCTATATGTGCTGAAAAGACAGTATGAAATGAAAGCGTAGAAACAATATTAATTAATATTTAATACTTGCTTCTTGTGCAAGCTGCCACCACAATATTCCTCGCCCTGAATATAAAAGCATACTAGGTTTTCCTAAACGATCTAACTTAGCTAAGCCACACAAACTAGCTTTATATAATTAATACCACCTGACAGCTGAGAATTAATGACAAGTTTTTTCGGCCGGTTGTGGGGCGCTGGCAGCTCTGAAGATGGCCGACCCCAACCCAATCCCAATGATCAGAATCAGAATCCTGCTGGTGGCCCCACAACGCAGGGGCAGCCCCATGTCTCGTTTAACAACTCAGGCACACAACACATGAGCGGTCTTGTAAACAACACTGGCTATACCAGCGGTAACAATAACGGCTCCGTCAGCTGCCCCCCTGCTACTTTTGTTGGTGTTGCCAAAGGTTTTGGTTGGGAGCGACAAACAGGAGCCCAACCCAGGGCCAACGACATTCCTAAGCAATCTGAAGAGGACCAGCGGAACACCAAACCACCTATCTGAATATAAAACCAGACTGGGCGACACTAATGGGCTCATCAACCTTGGCGAGTATACCCAGAGTCGACCATGAATCCTTTGATCATAACATGAACCAAGAATCTATATAGATAGCTGGAGGCAACTCAATCATGTATTATTAAGTAAATAAGCATCCCAAGGATCAGGATGTATAATCCCCCATGATATCTACATATTATTACTATGAGTGTGTGTTGTACAATAATTGAAACTGGAGTATGATCTATATGTTAATTAACAGTGTCCAGTAAATTAACAGGATGTTTAGAAACTGAAATTTAATTATATCAAAGAATTGAATTAAATTCCATATTTTGAAAGTAACTTAAGTGAAGGAATTGAATTTCATAAGAATTGAAATCAACAAAATTAAGGAATTGAAATCAAAACCAAATGGATGTGATTTAGTGTGATAATTGAATTCTAATAATGAAAATATCAAAATAACCTTACTTGAATATAAGTTTTCCTAACCTATTAATCAAGGATAAACTAGTAAAAATAATTAAACTAATTCATTTTTAAGATTAAATCAAGATTGAATTCAATTCTTTAATATCCTGGCTAATTCTAACATTAGAATTCAATTCAATTAATTAATTCATTAAAGGTTTTCGACAGTGTAAAGGAAGGGGTTCTTGTGCTTCTTCTGCCTTCTCTTTCCAAATGTCTGTTTCATATTCAGCGTACCCTGTAATATCCAAAATGAATGGCAAAAAAGTATGGTTAACTAGTAAATTTTAAGCCGCCTTCATCCAATTATCGTTATTCATCATCTTATAATCAATTAAGATCCATCTAATTATTATGTTTTTCATACGCCTGAAGCTTTAGGTCATTATCATCATATAAGCTCGTTATTAATTAATAGATTATTAATATAGGGAGCTATTCATTCAAGATGAGTGATATATTGTGAGTGAAAGTGACAAATCTTAACTGTTATATCTCACATTAATGATCAATGATTAAAACATAAAGTAATATAATTTTTTTAAATGAGCATGTGAATATATTAATTATTATTGAATAACTTTTAATCTTGGTCATCATTCATGTATGATTATATAGGCAAATTTACCTATGTCACTGTTATAATATATCACCCTTTAATGTGATATACCCTATATATAAACTATAAATACCCCTGCGTTCTTGAATAATTGTCCATTTGAAAAATATTCTTTGTATAGAAATAACCATCCATTTCAAAAGTTTAAGTAACATGATTTGACTGCAAAATATGAATTAGTGATCTAACAATGGGTTTTGTGTGTGTGTGTGTGTGGGATAAGATATAATACACAGAAATATAGATCTTTGTTGTCATGACCCGATTAGGAACATGATCAACATGTTGAGAATTTCATCCTCACATAAGCTTCTAGGTGTACTTGTCTCTCTAGATGCATAATACATTGAAATTTTCACATTTAAAACATGTATTTTCTACTAAACCAATATCAATTTCTGCTTAAACATAATATTTGAAGTTATAAAAACTAAAGTTCTAACATACATAACTTTGAAAACATCTTAACCAAATCTGAAAATTTATTTATCGAACTGAAAATTGAAACATAAGTTCATGTTTGGCTCGTTACACAATTTCAAATCATAGTCTACAATTTTAGATCTATACGTGAAATCTATATACTCTGAAACTTAATACAAAATCTCAAAATAGATGCATGGCTCAGATCCTCTACACATATACTAGCGCTCTACTATAACAAGACTCTAATCTAGGCCTTCCTTGCAAAGTAAAGCTTACACTGGATAGCTGGGGCTACTGAGTTCGATAACTAAACTACATTTGTACCTATAACTGTGAGGAGGAAGGGAGAATGGTGAGTGGACAAAGCTCAAGTGAATGAATTCTTTACATCACTCATATAGGACAACAACAGGATTTATATGTAATATATATACATGCAATAAACGTAAAACCATTTGGTATTTACATGCATAGTTACGTAGGAAAACACTCTTCATTCTAGGTCATCATAAAATGAAAACATTTCTAAATTCAAAATCTATCATAAAATCATTTTAGTTTATGTGCGGTAAATCTGAAAAATAGTAAACTCTAGATAGCTATGTACATTGTGTAATAACAAAACCTTTGAATTTCTCTGGTTATGCATATTAAATATGACATAACAAACTATTCTCTGCTTACTCTAGGGCACCTAACTAGCTAGTTCTCAATTTCTCTATTCTTGGGCACCTTACTAGGTCCCACTTTCTCTATTCTCTAAGGCAGCTGCCAGGTCCCAATTTCTCTATCTCTGGAAGCTCTAGATTTATAACTCTAACAACCTAACTTTCGCATAATTGTGGCTATGAAATCATACCCAAATGATCACCATTTGTAGACACCATGATTTCAAAAGTTAACATAATATGTATTCTGGCAATTGTTATGAATCATCCTGAATTCCATACTTCTTAGTTTCCAAAAACTCTTAAAAACTAGTTTGTACATAAATCAAATAAATCCAAAAACTCTTAAAAACTCCTACTAACTCTTGATAGTTTTGAATCCATGTAACTTTAGCAGTTTAACCTTCGCATAATTATGGCTATGAAATCATGTCTAAGGGATTAACCGTTTATAGACATTGTGATCTCAAAACCCACAGAGTATATACCGCCAATTGCCATGAATCATATGAGGATCCATACTCTAATTTTTATACGTTAGAAATTCTAAATCATATCCCAACAAATTTACTTCCATAAACTCAATAACTTGAAAGCATACTTTTAAAAGCTAAATCATACCCTATTCAACATTTTCCAATGTATCTTAATTGGTACTTTGAGAACACATTATGAAATCTGATGTCTTGAAAACGTAGTGATATCATAAACTCATAAAAACATATTTGATAAAATAGCCATCTTGCTACAATACATATTTCCCAAATAAATCTTTCCTTGAGCATATAAGATATTCTCATAGCATCAAACATAAAAATCATGGTTCCATAGTTTTCTAAAACACATTTTCATATTATAGTCAAAATCATTATCTTTGTCATAACTTGCAAAATCATAGTCTATACATATTCTCATATCTAATTTCATGTTTAGAAATCATAATGCACAAACATACTCATAATGGCAAGGAAGTAAGGTCATAAGTTGGAATCCACTCACCATTTAGGGCCAGGAGTATGTGGGTACCACCAACCTAATCTTAGAGCTTGGAATGACACCAACATCTGTCATTAAGCAACATAGACCCATGATTAATTTCTATAAATCTCTAGACAACTCTAAAACTCTAATAACATTGGGATGAACACACCCCACTTGACAACAACAAGAACATAGACAACCCATACCTAAGAACGTGGAAGGAATAAGGAGAAAGGTGACACACTACTAGAAATGTGTTAAATGGAGACTGACTTTATGATTGAAATAAATCGGTCACTAAAATGACAATTTTGTGATAGAATTTGCAGTTGAATTGAGTAATAAAAAAGGATGAATGAGTGAAAAAATAAGTTGCTAAATTGATCACTAAACTATAATAGTGATTGATTTAGTGAGCGATATGAGGATTCACTATTTGCACAAACTATTTACAAAATCAATGGCAAACAATTATGGTTAACTAGTAAATGTTAAGCCTTCTTCTTCCAATTACCATTATTCACCATCTTATAATCAATTAAGATCCATCTATTTATGTTTTTCCCACGCTCGAAGCTTTAGGTCATTACCATCACATGAACTCACCATTAATTAATATATTATTAATATATATAGGGAGCGATTTATTTGAGATGAGTGATTTATTGTGAGAGTGAAAATGATAAATCTTAATTGTTGGATCTTATATTAATGGTTATTAATTAAAACATGAAGTAATATAATTTTTTAAATGAGCATGTAAATATTATCATTAAATAATTTTTAATGTTGGTCATCATTCATGTATAATTATATAGGTTCAAATTTACCATATCACTCTCATAATATATCACCCTCTAATGTGATATACCCTTATATATAGTTAAATATATAAACTATAAACACTGTTTTTGATACATAACTATAAATACCCTCTTCATTCTTGAATAATTTTCTATTTAAAAAAAATTATCTAGAAATAATTGTTCATTTCAAAAGTGTAAGTAACATTAATTATTTCTTTTCAATAATATCCATATTAAATACTATTGGAGAAAGTTGGATTTTTTTTTAAAAAGGGCAATTCAATAAACTATTTTTAACCTTTTTCTAACTTTTATTTTTTTCAATTATTTTTTAAATTTCAGTGAGTATTTAAAATTGAAAGGCAGTATATTATTAATATCTGAATATTGAGAATAAGAGTTATGATGCATGATTTTGTTTTCTATTGTGACAGATAATCTGGAACAAATTAAGAGGCCGGTATTCCAAAGATGCCGTGTGAACGAATATATCACTCTAATTTTTCTCACTTTCTCATGTACTTAATTTTGTCCTTTTCTTCCAATTATATTATCTCCGTCAAGCTCATGTATTTATCATTTGTTTACTTTTTTCCTCCCATGGCATGTCCAGTCTTTCTCTGATGTGAAGAAATAGAAGCCAGAAATGTCATTTTTTTCATTTTCTCTCCATTTTCTCCTGTCTTCCAAGCAAAAAAATAATAATAAATTGTGTAAATTCTCTTTATTTTTCTTTTCCCTAATTTCTTTTCACTCTCTT
Source organism: Dalbergia oliveri (assembly GCA_030441495.1). NCBI lineage: Eukaryota > Viridiplantae > Streptophyta > Magnoliopsida > Fabales > Fabaceae > Dalbergia > Dalbergia oliveri. The sequence continues at coordinate 53,391,898 of JAMLFY010000001.1, read as the reverse complement.
TATCTTAACCAAACAAGGCATTAAAAATGTATTTTGCCCTGTACCATAATAAATTTATAATGTGAGTGTTATTAACAAGAACATCCAATGACGAAGGCTACGAGATAAGATGTAAGTGAGAGAAACAGGGAATGGGGGCAGATCGGCATTTGGACTTGGAGTATGTTAGGCCAGGAATCCAAGCCAATGGAGTGTGTGGTGGTTGATGTGGATGACCAAGGCACCATGGGTCAAATTTAGTAGAAAAATATTTATATTTGGGAGCTCAGGTGACCTACCACTTTTATTTTTTAGAATTTAGAGTACAGTCCTTATAGGATATAATAAATACTTTAAAATCACTATCATCCAGCTCTAAATGTATGTTTGGATTGGTGGAGTTAGTTGGAACGGAAAGAGTGAAATAAAATGGAATGAAATAAAGTGTCAGCAAATAATTATCCCTTCCAATTGTTTGGGTATTTTTCATTCATTTGGCTCAATTTGGAGTAGAAAATTTGAGGAGAATGGATGAATTTGGATGAGATGGAGTTTATCAATTCTAGACTTAAATTCATCCAAATCTCCAAATCCAAATAATGAGAACTTGGAAATCCCACTCGCTCTCCTCGTAGAACTAAATTAATCCAAATATACCCTTAGCCCTCTAGCAACTAGGCTACTAAGGAGTCAAGCTAAGGAAAGATATAGCAAAATTTTGGTGTTCTTGCATCTTTTTGTGTTTTGGGTGGTAAATTTTGTATGTGTTAAACTATGGTATTGAGATTTTTGTGTTTCGATAAAAGTTTGATGTACTCTGTTTGCTTCTCTCTCTGAGAGTTGAGACTTACATAATTATCAAAAAAATGAAGATAGAGCATAATTTTTGGAGCTTCATCAGTAAATTAAGCGCAATTATAGATGTTATCAAGCTTACACTTAAGCTCCTACGTGCTAGATAAAGATGCAAGATAAAATGAATAATCGACAGCATATGTCAGTTCTGGGGATGAGATTTTGACCGTTTCCGTATCTCAAGATAGATGTGGATGCACTTGCCTTATAAACGGTATTACAATAGTTAGTGTGTCAGCGAATATATAGTTGGTAAATATTTATATGAATCTTATCGTAATGAATTATTTCATGGTATAATTAATGATCAGCTGACAATGTACTATAACCATATTCTGCTACAGATAATTTAGTAAGTCCGAAGATTTTAGCTTTGAATCAAAGCTATTATATTTGTACTGATATTCTCTTCTTGCATGATTGCATCTATAGAAAGGTATTTTCCCGAAACAATTTGTATAGTAATAAGGAGAAAGCCCAAAAAGAGTTTGTTTCCTTACTTGCTTGTTTCCCTTATATATATATCAAGTTAAATGGCAGGTTTCGTTCAAGGTTTTGCTGACATGATGGAAGGAGGTCCTAGCAGCCAGGCTGTGCCTTTGTCATTTCAGCCATGTCTCAACATCAGTCCAACCCCTCTTCAAGCTCCGCAGCCTCAGCCTCATCCTGCAGGCTTTTTCAATGGAAACGATCAAAAGCTGTTCGGCTTTACCAACAACACCAACGTCAAAGTGAAGGGCGATGGCAATGGATCTCTCTCCCTTCTCAACAACAAATGAGAACCAGTTGTCAACGGTCGAATATAAAGCGGCTATATAGAAAAGCTATCTAAAAAAAAGAAGGAAAACGCCATATAAATAAAACACATTAGTGAGAAAGGGCCTACAGGCACAGCAACCTGCTTGCTTGTTCTTACCCGAATGATTATGTAATACTCTTATCAATAACTTATAATTAACGTTACTATATATAGTTCATTTAACAACCCCTCCCCCCTTTCTACATATGTATATGAACTTAATCTTGATAACAAATAATAGTACTGTTAAAAACACTTATACTATATATTCCATCCAATTGTATATTCGATATATATATCATTCAATTAAATATAGTTAACTCCATATTAGGTAGAAATATCATATAAATAAAAAGATTTTGATCAGATAATAATTAAACTTTTTTACATTATAAATCCATTCAAAATTATAGGTATAAATTTAAATAAAATTACCGCACTTAACAATGTTCTATAAGATCCCTCAAACCAAAAAAAAAAATTGTTCTATAAAAAATTGTTTTTATTGATCAAATCTCTAAATTACAATTACAATTACTTACTATAAAAATTATGTGACAAATGTCAAAAAATTTGAACATAAAAATAATGTAATCAAATAACTTTCATTCTTATATATTTTAAATATAAATATTACATTAATTTTAATATATATAATTAAACACTCCATATTACTATGAAATTTTGTATAGACATGATGTGACTACAAAATATGAATTAGTTCTAGCAATGGGTTTTGTACACACGTGTTATATAAGTTATAATACACAGAAATGTAGGTCTTTGTGTTGGGCTAATATGTTGATGAAGAAAAAAAAAGAAAAACAAAAACAGAGGAGAGCAAAACAAGAATTGATGAGAAAAAATATGAATTATATTTCTGAATCAATTCAATGCACTAAGGTCTGAGTCATTCCATCATTTTTCCATTGAGGAAAACTTCTTCCTCCACACACCTTCTACACTATTCGTTCAATATTTGATAGTTCTTTCTCTCTCATACTTTTTGGTTTTGTATGGTTGAAAAGCATGTGGAGCAAGAAGTAGCTCGATCTTCCTCCTTCCTAAGGTCATGCTTTTATACTGGGAGAGTACATACAAAACAACTTCATAACAACTTAACAACAAAAAATTAGAACTCTACCAAACTTATAAACACTTCCCTCAAGGTGGGAAATTAGATATCAATTTCTCATCGTGCACAATAATAGATCCCTGAATTGAGTTCTTGGAGGTAAGGGTTGTTAAAGTCTCTGTACTTGTATATAATTGTATATTGTGTGCTATTATAAAATTTGGTCCAAATTAAAGTAATTATTGATAAGGACAAATCAATGGACTTAAATTATATCATTAAGTATGCGCTTATTATGTGTAGATATCATGATTAACCAGTTATAAATTTTATAATGGGCTGAATTAAAAATTAGGATTTATAGAGTTATAAAATGTTATGGTCTCCAAGTTATACGCATGCCTTATTTCCTAACTTCCCATCAATCAAAAAGACGAGCCACCATATTTCAGATGCGTCTAATTGGAAGATCAATAACCACATGTCCAAACACCAATTAGTTCCTATGGATGTTCAGGTTATATTTATCTTCCAATTTTCTTAATGATTTAACATGGATGATCTTGAGATTATAAATAATTAAATTTGTAACAAGTTGTCTGAGAGTGATCCATGATTGAATCATTAGAAATAATTGATTTCACTTTCATTGATATTTGGATTTCAATTTAGGCTTAAAAGTAAAAACTGAATAACTTTTGTGTTAGGCATGTGTGTTGCACCTTTGTTTGGCTTTTCTTTTGTCATGGTGATGGGTGAAGTAAAAAATTCGATTATTTGTTCATTTCAAATAAGGATTTGCTTGTGATATTTTGGAGTACTCATATGTATATATTTTATGGAGTGTGTACATTCCCTTTTCTTTTATTATAATTGTATTAAGAACATATTGTAATTCAATCGTGTTACATAGAATTTTGGTAGCAATTCTATGAGTTTTTGAATAAATTGAACTGAAACAACATGCTACCAAAGTAGCCTTTCTTGTCTAGGTCAATTTATTTTGAAACATAAGGATGATTGTGAGCATGTCGTTCTTGCGAATATTGATTGGCCCAAAGGAAAATTAGCATTTGGCCAAATTACATGCACATTTGTGGTAATCAATATATGGTGATTGTTAGGTTCCATGTGAACGACAAGAGTCCAAAGATAAGCTTATTGTTTGACTGGATTTATTATCAATATTTGATTACTACATAGACAATAATGTAAATGTTGACTAACCCAAAGGAAGGTCTATATCTGGTAGAATTTATGTATAGTTGTGGTCATGAGTATGTGATGGTTATTAGATTCCATGTGGGTAATAGGTCATCCAAAGATAGATTGTTGTTTGACAGGATTTACTATCAATACTCATTGATTGCATTGAGAGTTCCACTTACAAGTTAATATTTTTGTCCAAAGACTAAATATTAATGTTGTACTGTACTAGGTATCTTGTGATGGGCATTACCATTCTGAGTTTATTTGAATTCTTGTGAGTATGTTGTTTTGTTTGATTTTAATATTATATTTGCTTATGCTATATCTACCAATATTAGTCTGTTCCTATATTAAATGGAACCAATTTTAAGGAATGAAAAGAAACGTAATAATTGTTCTTGGCTACTTAGATCTAGACCATGTACTAAGGACTAAACAACCCGCTACTCTTATGAATAAAAGTTCTAATAAGGATTATAAAAAAATGATTTTGAGAAATGGGATTGTTCAAATTGCACGAGTCTTATGATAATGTAGCATAAAGTTCTAGAAACATTCAAGGGCAATATGTCAAAAAAGTATTCAGTGCCAAGAAATTTCTTAAGGAATTTTTAGTTTTACTTTTTTTTAAAAAAGGGAGGCTTTGTTAATAGCGATAAGGGTGGAACAAATATAATTTTATTGAATTTTTTTTCATAAAGTATAAAAAAAAAATCTATGGAAGTATATCATGAAGATGTCATCTTGCTTTAAAATTAAAGGCATTAAAGTTGGAGCTATTTTGTGATATGCTCATACATTTAGTCTTTTTTTTTTTTTTCTTTTGGCACAATTTACTTAGTCTTGGTTCTACAACTGCCAAAGGACAAATGGTTCTTAATGAGCTCATGCTCATTTTTTGTTATTGTATGCCAGAAGAAGAAATGTGTGAAAGTAAGAAAAGACTAAAAGTGTTCATTGGCAAGTACCTTTAAGGACAAAAACATAAAAAAAAGAGAATAAAGATGCAAATAGTTCATCTTGGAAGAAAACAATAACAGAATAAATAAGGAATTTAGTTGTAACTTCCATTGGACTATTGGACTTATAAAGCATGATTGTGCCAAATATAACTTTTGGCATGTAAAGAAATATATACTTCTCCTTTTGTTTGTTTTAAGGTTAATTTTTGACATGTTTGGTGGATAAATTACGGTTATACTATCCATATAAGTGTGTATTAAACAAATAATCACAAAAAGATTCGATATTGGCATATCTTGAGATGCCTTAAACTTATACCAAGTCATTTGTGGATCATTCCATACGGTTTCCTGAAATGATCAATAATATTTTATTGTTCATATTTGATCTTTTTAAGTTATAATATCTTATCTCATTTTTAGAAGTTTGAATCACTGGACATGTTTAAGGTATTTAAGGATTATATTAAGAATCAAGGTAAAAATATCAAGGTTATCAAATCTTATTATGGTAGTTAATGTTATGGTAGATATAATGGATTATGTAAACAATGTCCAAAATCATTTGCCAAATCCTTGGAGGAATATAGTGTCATCTCATAGTATACCATGTTGGATGCTATTTTAGCTTGAATGATGTTGGTTAGAGATGAAACATAATATTAGAAAATATAGTAAGAAGTATGATCAATCAATCATACTATTCTATCAATATCACTCTAGGAAGAGGTATTAAAAGTTGCAAGCCAATATCCTTAATAGAGTTCCAATAAAAGTAGTGACCAAAACTCCTTATGAATTATGAACCAAAAAAATTTCAGTATAAAGAATTTACATATTTGTAGTTGTCCAATTGAGACAAGGCCTTATAGGCCAACTGAAAAGAAACTTGGACTAAGGAAATGGTCAGTGGCTACTTAGTTTGGATAGTTTGTATGGTCTAGGGGTATAAGTTTTATGATCCCACAATTAGATCAATCTTTTATATAGGAATGTTAGTTCTTTGAGGATATTGAGTTTTTTTGGGGGGGGTGTGAAATTGCAAATATATTGAAAATTTCCCCAATAAAAATCAAGAAGATATTCCTGAAAACAAACTCAATAACCTCAAAAACAAATGCCACTAAGAGATCCACTAGAGAAAAGAGAAATGTGATTTCTGATAATTGTATCATACTATCAGGAACATAGGGAAGAAAATGAACTGGTGGAAGATGATCCAATCAACTTCCATCATACCATGAAAAGTATTAACTCTCAATTGTGGATTAATGCTATGAGTGAATAAATTTAGTCCATGAAAGGAAATAACATTTAGGAACTCATCCCATTACTTGAAGGTTTGAATCTCATTGGTTGCAAATGAATATTTAAAATCAATAGAGATTTGGGTAATGTGGAGAAATATAAGACATGTCTTGTTGCAAAAGATTTCACTCAAAAGGAACATGAATTAAGAAGAGACTTTCTCTTTGATTTTATAGAAAGACTTTCTTAAGACAATAATGGCATTTGTGGATTATTTTGATCCAAGTTATATTAGATGGATATTAAGATTGTGTTTTTCAATGGTGACATTGATGAGACAATTTTTATGGTGTTATCAGAAAGCTTTATATTGAGAGATGCAAAGAATTTAGTTTGCAAATTAAAGTAATCCATTTATAAGCTTAACCAAGTTCCTATCAATGGTATTACAAATTTCATCCAATTGTTATCTCGTTTTGCTTTGATATAGATGAGATTGTTTTTTGTATATGCCAAAGTTTAGTGGGAGTATATATATTATTTTGTTTTATGCGTCAATGACATCCTGCTTGTCAATTATGATTTAGTTTTCATAAGAAATCTATATAAAAACAATTTGAAATAAAATTCTAAGAGACATCTCTTTTGTATTAGGGATTTAGATGTATTGAGATTGATCTTGATGTATTCTTGGATCATCATAGGAGAGTTGTATTGAGAAAGTAGTTAAGAAAATTAAAATGCAGGGTGAAAATCGGGATACACCCTGATTTTTGAAATTAAAGAAATAGGAAGATTTCCTATGATTCCACAATGGGAATTATAATCTATGCTCAATTTTGTACATGTTTGGATATTGTGTACACTGTTGGGATGTAGGCAGATATTTTGTCATGAGGTAATGGATTATTGGAGCAGCCAAATGGATCTTGTGTCATCTTCAAAGAGAACAAAACATCAATTGTTCACATGTGGGAAGTCAGATAAGATTAGAGATCACTAGGTATTCAAACTCCAACTTTGTTGGATGCAAAGGCAATTATAGATCCACTTTAAGTTACAATTATATACTTGTTGGAAGAGTAATCTTTGAAAGAGTGCTAAGCGGACATTCGTTGTTTTTCCAAAGTAAAGTAATTGTGTTTAAAGCTTATTATGAGGCATCCAATTATACAATATGACCATGAAATTTTGTCACGGGTTGCAAATTATAGATGAAATTGAAAGGCCACTTAAGTTATTTTTGACAATATGTTACCGCCGTATATTAAGAGGAGTAGAGAGTAACAAAAGTGTCTATAGAGTATTAGCATAAACTCCATAGTTGCGGATCCACTCACTAAGGGACTAACACTCAAAGTCTTTCATGAGCATATTGCTCATATAGATGTGATATCATTTTATATGATATGTTGTGTAAGTAGGAGTGCATTTGGATGCTCATATATTTTACACAAATTTTAAGTTTATGGATTTTTTTTGTAGAAATAAAGTATTTGGTTTTGTTTTTTCACTCTAGTACTTATATTGTATAGGATCTCATAAGGAATAAGGTTGGACCAGTTGGAAATAGATATGTTAGATTACATTACATATAATCTCCATGCTACACATCCATATTTGATCTATGTCATTTGGTTGTGTTGATATATGTGACCATGGATGGACTTAATTACGATACATGTGATGAAAGTCGTCTGATCCTATATTAACATAATTGATAGACAAGATTGTTAGGAAACGTTTTGATCATGATAACAAATTTAGAGTTTTATAAAGTTACATTTTAATACACAATTTGTGTATATATACGTACGTCCAAGTGGGAGATTGTAAACTCTATGGGTACATAATTGTATATTGTGTGTATTATAAAGTGTAATACCCTAGATAAATAAAAAGGGTCAAAATTTGGAATTAAAGATGCCAGTTCCCTCAGACGGTAATGCGGGTCCTAAATTTCACTAAGTTGGCAAGCCCCACGCTAACTGGAAGGTATATAGTAGAACCATTTTAGGGATAAAAGTCCCGGTAATTGTTCTTTGGAGAATAAACAAATTGAAAAGAAATGATTTTTAATGAATTTTATGGAACCTCTAGACATTCGTCTTTAGCCCAAAAGTTTATAAATTGTTGGAAATTCCTGGAATTAAACTAAACCCAAAAATTAGATTTTGATTTGTTGGGGTTTTGATTTTTAATATTTATTTGAATCCAAATGGGGGTATTTCCTTATTTACATTATGTTTTAAAGTTAGATTTAACTTAAAATTAAGAATGTCAATAAGTGAGTAGTGATGGTCCAGGTCCAATCATCCCAATTATTGGAACATCCTGGAGCTTCTAAAAGAGCCTCCGCGGTCATATGACAGCAGGGCGGTTGACAGAGAAGTAAAGTCGATCTCCTAAAGCTTCTAGGAGACCGCCACGGGCGGTAAATAAGAGTAATCGATCATCAAGTGGCGGGGAACCGTTCAGGCGGTCATATGACCGCTAGGCGTCAACGCAAATATAAAGCGTCATTTAAGGATCCAACACCCAAACGCATTTGCTCTCCCGACCTCAGAACCTTCACTTTCATCTTCTTCACCCCCAAACTCCATTCCCAAACCCATTCGTCCATTATCTTTCAATTCTAACTTCAATCCTTCAATCCTAAGGCTTTAAGGTATGTAGTTTCTCATTTTGCTCTATTTTCTTCAGTTCTTTTCTTTGTCTTAGAGTGGTTATGCCTATGAGGGTAGAGGGAGCTCTTCCTCCATGTTAGAGATAAACTTAAGGTTTCTTAGTGATTCTCAGAGACTAATCAAATGTTCTATCACTCCTATGATAAATAGCTGGTGTCATCTCCACTCCAAGGAACCCTGTAATCCTAAGCCTTCAACTTCTACCATCCAGATGAGTGAGTTCACATCTGTAATCTCTATTCCATGCATTAAAGTTATTCATTTGAAATATAGCCTAAACAATGAACTTTAAAGGTTCTCTTCAAAGTTATGAAAACTCTCTTGTGTTCTATATTCTGGACTCCAGTTTAACATGAAAATTATTTTAATAAATCCATGTGGATGAAAGGTATTTTTGGATGAAAGCAAGGTGCGAGAACATGACTTGTTGAACTATTACAATGATGACAGATTTGTGCAATCATGGATTTTACTTGATTGAGTTTGAATCCTAGGGTACATGGCATTGTTTTCAAACCTCAAAGATGATTGCTATCTATTCTAAATTGTGAATTGACAGTCACTATAGAGAAACGGCGCTGTGTGTAGCGCAATTAATCTGCTAACCTTGGTACCAAGTAGCCTCAAGGCCAAGATCTCAAGAAGGGACCTAGTTCATCCGTTCTGACACTGGGGACGGCGATACGTAACGCCCAGATGTGACCAGAGATATTGTTATGCTATGCATCACAGAAGCGGAGATTACTGTTTCTCTATTGAGAATCCTGTTGAAGTGTTTTAAGATAAAATGTTTAAGTACTCGTGCATATACTTTCATTCCTATAACTATCCTGATTGGGTGAATAGTATTTATATCATTGTAATTTTATGCATGCCTTTTAATGCTCTATGGGAGGGGGTTCCAGGTGAAAGAGCTCACTCCTGGTTTTTGGTAACAAAACTTAAGGGTCCTTTTTCTTCTATTCCAGATCTGAGCGCTCCTCTGGATTCTTCACGTCCTCAGACATTAGATTGAGTTGCCAATGCCTATTAGGTGAGGAGTTTGGGATTTTTGCTACAGGCGTGTCTCTACTTAATGCATAGATTTCGGGATCTTAGAGCATGTTGTCTTTTGCATAATCATGTATATTTGAATGTTATTTTGGTCCCAGTGTAAATTTTTAACTTTTCGAAAGACACTTTTGTATAATAAGGACTTTTATATATTTTGTGTTAATATAATTTTATACTTTAAAACGGATTATAAAAGCTGCTTTTATAATCATGATGTTGGAAATAGGTGAATAATATTTTAGAAAAGAATAAAACTATATTATGGATTTTTGTGCCGTGTGGAAATGATAGAGGTAAAGGCTACGTGAGAATGGGATTTACACGGTGCGGTAACATGAATTGAGGTTAGTGACATAAAGTTTACAAATTGAGGAATAATTTGATAAGGACAAATCAACAAGCTAGAATTATTCCGTTAAGTATGTAAGCTCCTTATATCCAGACACCATGATTACCCAAGTTACTAATTTTATGATGGGCTAAATAGAACTAGAGTTTATAGAGTTATAAAAGGTTATGATCTCTAAGTTATACACATGTCTCATTTCCTAACTTAAAATATACAAAAAAGCGAGGTCGTCGTTTGAAAATGCGCTATTAACTTGCTAATCAATAACCACATGTCTAAACACTAGTCAGTTCTTATAAATGTTTAAGTCGCTCTACATCTAATCTTCCAATTTTCTTAATGATTTAACATTGATGATCTTTGGATTATAAATAACTATATTTCTAACAAAGACTACATCAGCAAAAGGTCTGAAGGGAGCAACTTAGGTGATTGGTAATGAAAGTAAATATATGCTCATAAAACATGAACGATATCCATACAACTTATAGCACTTGGCCATAGAATGGTCAGGTACACCACAATGATAACAAAATAGTCGATATTTTTGCCCTGCTTCTGTTACGTTGTTTAACATCTGGCAGCATATTGGCACTCTTGATAATGTGGAATAAAAGAGGGAGGGCTATATTAGAGTAACTGCATACTCAATATACAAATTGACTCAGTTTTATGGCCTCTCCTTAATTTCCCTACTTGCATGGTCTTCGTAAGTTTTGAGGTATCCCTAGTCCTCTTTGGGGCAGGGTTTTCTGTTTGCCTCAAATTCCTCTCTTCATCTCAAAGCTTATGTTGATCCCAATAGGGAAATGGCTCCGGCACTTGGTGTTTAACCAATGGTTTTTGTGTCTTGGTTGATGACTCCCTTGTGTATTGGAAATCCAAGAAACAAGCTAAAGTCTAAGGTCATCTGTTAGGCTAGGTGAATATATATTGGTGTCTTGCAATACGTATAGTTGCCAGTGAGCTAATATGGGTGACAACATTGTTGAAAGACTTTGAGGTTGAGGCGGGTTTAACCCTGGTGTTTTGTGATAATAGGGGCTACGTAACATCTTTCCAGAAATCCTACTTTTTATTAGAGATCAAATTAAGCATGTGAAGATGATTGAACTTTCATAAGAGAAATTGTTAATTCTATTTTCGTCGACTTGGTTCATGTCAAGACTCAAACATCAACTTTCTGACCTACTAAAGTTCAAACTGAATTTGAACCATCATGTTTTAACAAAGCTGTCAGGTTCCCTCATTAGTAAAAGGTTATGGCAGAGGAACTTCAAGTTTTGGAGGAGAACAATACGTGGAATGTGCCCACTCTGCCAAAACAAGTGCTGGCTATAAAATCCAAACACGGTAATACTGGGCCTCTAGCAATTTGGCTATCTAGATTTTTGTACCTTTCATCTAATAATCTTGTGTCCCAAATTAGCGCTGCTATTGATATCAGCTAGCCCAAGTTTAAGCTCTTGCGTTTCACATTAAGGTGTGAACAGAAATGCAACAACAGCATATGCCAGTCTAGGAGATGAGGTTTTAACGTTCCGTATCTCAAGCTGTTAAGAAAATGATGGATGAATATATGAATCCAATACGGTACCATAGGTCTATATATGCTGAAAAGACAGTATGAAATGAAAGCATAGAAAAAATATTAATTAATATTTAATACTTGCTTCTTGTGCAAGCTGCCACCACAATATTCCTCGCCCTGAATATAAAAGCATACCAGGTTTTCAAACGAACAAACTTAGCTAAGCCACACAAACTAGCTTTATATAATTAATCCCACCTGACAGCTGAGAATTAATG
>JAMLFY010000001.1:53355187-53379373 GCA_030441495.1 Dalbergia oliveri | reverse complement strand
AATCCAAAGATTCCATGGAGCAGAAATTAAGACCTAGTGAGGTGCCCTAGAGAATAGAGAAAGTGGGACCTAGTGAGCGCCCTAGAGAAAAGAGAATAGTTTGTTATGTCATATTTAATATATATAACCAGAAATTTAGAGGTTTTGTTATTACACAATGTACATAGCTATCCAGAGTTTACTATTTTTCATGAATTTACCACACATCAATTAAAATGATTTTACGATAGATTTTGAATTTATAAATGTTTCATTTTATAATGACCTGAATGAAGAGTGTTTTCCTACATAACTATACAGGTAAATACCAAATGGTTTTACGTTTGTTGCATGTATATATATTACATATAAATCATATTGGTTGTCCCATGCATGTGAGTGATTCCGGAAGAATCCACTCATTTAGTCCGTTGATTGACCTTTCTCATGTAATACCCCAATTTATTTTATTCTTAGTTCCTTTGATTTATGTATGTTGAATTAATTAAAGTGTTAGAATAATATTTGGTCCAATATAAATAGAATAGGAGTAATGAAAATTTAGTTAGTATAAAATATATAACACGTATTAAGAGAATATTATTTTTTCAAAGATAAGATATGATGAGATCTTTTTTTAAAAAAAGAGAGTCTATTTGTAATTAATAGGGAAAGAAGAAGCTATCTTTATCCCTAAAAGTAAAAATAGTACCCACTACCCACACACTCTCATTTTTATTGTTAACTCCTACCACTAAACCCTAGAAGCATATGGTTACACATCCTTTCAACTCCATAAAAATTTCCTTCACTTCATCTCTTTGATCCTCTCCCAAAGTCTTATGGTTAGAGTGATATGTGATCTCTGCCCTCTCTAATCACAAATCATCATCGCTTTTAGAGTAACAAAATTTATCCCCAATTCTCCCTCTTGAAGTTGTGGCACACCCAAGCACAGAGAATGAGAATTTTGCGCTTTTCCGCTTCAATAAATTCTAAGAGTCTCTAATTCTTGTTAATGTTCAAATCAAGTAAGGGTTTTTGTACAAATCTTTTTATTTTGTACATTCTATGTCTTTTCCATCAACAATTCTTGTGATCGATTTGCATCGATCTGGTACTGCTTCTTATGATATTTTATTTATGCATTGCTTTTAATTTCTTTCCAGCATAAGCTACAGGATTTTCAATTTCATTTTTCACTGACTTTTGAATTATCGTGATGCTTCGTGATCGCTATACGTGATAATCTTTCTTCTTAGACATATATATATATATAGATACACCAACAACACCAATGTCAAAGTGAAGGGCGATGGCAATGGATTCTCTTCTCAACAAATGAGAACCAGCTGTCAACGATGGAATATAAAGCCGCTATATAGAAAAGCTATCTTAAAAAAAAAAAAAAAAAAGAAGGAAAACGCCATATAAATCAAACATACTAGTGAGAAAGGGCCTACAGGCACAGCAACCTGCTTGCTTGTTCTTACCCGAATGATTATGTAATACTCTTCTTATCAATAACTTATAATTAACGTTACTATATATAGTTCATTTAACAAGCCCCCCTCCCCTCTCTACATATGTATATAAATTTAATCTTGACAACAAATGATAGTACTGTTAAAAACACTTATACTATATATTCCATCCAATTATATATTATCACACCAATTAAACATAGTTCACTCCCATATTACTGTTCAAAATATCATATAAATAAAAAGATTTGTTCAGATAATAATTAAACTTTTTTACATTATCAATACATTAAAGTTATAGGTATAAATTTAATATAATTACCCCACTTAACAATGTTCTATAATATCCTCAAACCAAAAAAGAAAAAATTGTTCTATAAAATATTATTTTTATTGATCAAATCACTAAATTACAATTACAATTACTTACCATAAAAATTATTTGTGACAAATTTCAAAAAATTTGAATATAAAAATAATGTAATCAAATAACTTTCATTCTTATGTATTTTAAATATAAATATTACATTAATAATTAAACACTCCATATTACTATGAAATTTTGTATAGACGTGATGTGACTACAAAATATGAATTAGTGATCTAACAATGGGTTTTGTGCGCGTGTGTGTGTTATGGAAGTTATAATACACAGACATATAGGTCTTTGTGTTGGCAATATGTTGCACCAAGTGTTTGTTTGAGCTAAAAGAAACAGAGGAGAGCAAAACAAGAATTGATGAGAAAAAAAATGAATTATATTTATGAATCAATTCAATGCACTAAGCTCTGAGTCATTCTATCATTTTTCCATTGAGCAAAACTTTTCTTCCTCCACACACTTTCTATACTATTCGTTCAATATTTGATGGTTCTTTCTCTCATACTTTTTGGTTTTGTATGGTTGAAAAACATGTGGTGCAAGAAATAGCTCATCTTGCTCTTCCTAAGGTCATGCTTTTATACTGGGAGAGTACATAAAAAACAACTTCATAACAACTTACAACAAAAAAATTACAACTCTACCAAACTTATAAATGTACTTCCCTCAAGGTGGGAAGATATATTCAAGAACTCTATCGTGCACAATAATAGATCCCTTAATTGAGTTCTTGGAGGTAAGACTACATCAGCAACAGGGTCTAAGGGGAGCAACTTAGGTTATTGGTATTGAAAAGTAAATATATGCTCATAAAACATGAACGATATCCATACAACTTATAGCACTTTGATGCAAGATAATTCAGCAAAGGGCAAATTGGGGAGAACAAGAAACAGAAAGTGAGAACCATTGTTATGCACCCTGGGCACGTGGCACAGGGTCTAAAATGGGGCACCAAGAAAGAGTAACAGAATTAGAAAATTGCCTACAAAACTGAAGGATTTCATCATGGAGAAGGCATGAGAGTGTAAGCATCTTCTTCTTCCTCTAAGTCTTATCTCTCATCCTCAAACTCCTTCCTAATTCACTTCCTTTCCTTTCTCAGGTGACATCTTCTGCAACCAATTCAGCTGCCCTTGGCTTGTGCATTGAGCCATTTATTTTTTTTAACATTCCACTAGCATTGTTATTATTCCATCACTATAAAAAAATACAAAAACTATATTGTTCAGTTTTTTGACTTTCCTCTCAAAAGACACACAACCTTTTCAGATTCTATTTTTTAATTCCAGCCTTCCATCATTTGGTGCTTTCATTGTCCCCACCATGTTGACACCCCCATACCGTTTGATGGAGCTAGAGTCTAGAATGGAGCTGCACTCAGATGTCAACCGCCTTGAACACATTGAGAACTTACTCAACGACTTGGGCTTCAAATCGGAACAATTCAACTCCCAACCACAATCGATTCAGCTTAATCATCACCCCCTTCCATGTGCCAATCGAAGTCGATTTTCGCGCTTCGATGGTCGAAACGTGTCGGGATGGATTTTTCTGGAACAATTCTTTGATTACTACAACACCCAGACTAAGCGTTAACAATAGCAGCAATCCATATGGATGCGATGCCGTGCCGTGGTATCATGATATGCTCCAACCCTTCCATTCCTGTGCGCCCGCGCGCCTTGGAAGTGAGTTTGGGCCTTCTCCCTTCGATTGTCCGCGAGCTATCCGTTAAACTGACCAATCTTCCACGGTAAATGCCTACTACTCAGTTCACTTCTCTTGTCAAGAGAGTTTATGGTTTAGCTCTAGGATGCTATTTTAGATTGCTTTATTAGCGGCCTTCAAGACGATATACGTGATGTGATGTCCTTTAACCCCATGAATCCCAAAGAGCTTGGCTTTAGCTCGTTTGTTTGAAGAAAAATATAACCAACCCAAGAAGCCTCAACCTCACACAGGGCCTTCCTCTAGAAATTCATGGAATCCGAAGTTTAATTCTGTTCCACTACCCCATTTCAGAACTTACCCCCATTGCTTCCAGGACCAGGCACACGCGTGACCCATACTCCTAAACCCCAACCCATCAACCGCCTATCCTGCTTAAATAGATGAAGATGGGAGAAGGGTTTGTGCTTTAACTGTGATGAACGTTTTACTCTTAACCATAGATGTCCTAATAAGAACCTTATGATTCTGAGTGGAGGATGACGAGGAAACCAAATCCACCATAGGTTCCGATCATGAAGAACATACCGCTCTTGAAGACCAACCTTGATTCACCACCTATCCCTACATGCCTTTAAAGGAGGGGATGGTTTTGGTACAATTCGTTTCCAAGGCATTGTGAAAGGGATGCCTGTGTAAGTGCCAATTATTGAGGTAGTGATGATACTTTTATTCAACCGCGCACGCAAAGTTCCTCAATCTACCTATTGAGCCGGCTGAAATGCAAATCATGGTGGGTGATGGTGTGTGTCTTAGTGTTGAAGGCTTGGTTAAGGAAGTGAATCTCAAGGCTTAAGGACATACTCTTAAGTTCCCCATTTCTTTTGCCTTGGAGGGGCCGATGTCATATTGGGAACTACCTGGTTAGGAACACTAGATGATCATGTTCATAACTATAGAACTAAAACACTCAAGTTCTATCATCAAGGGGAGCTGATTGCCTTACAAGGTGAACCACCAAAGGGGCCACCGAGGTGCAAATGCACCAATTAAAAGAATGACCAATATAGGTGCTATTGCTGAATTATACACCTTGGAGGTGAATGAAGTGGCTGACATGCCTGGGACATGCCCTCCATCACCTGACTCCATGGCCCCTGAGTTGGTGCCGCCGTCAAACAACTTCAAACAGGTTTTTAGCAAGCCTATGGGGTTACCTCCACCTAGAAGTCATGACCATAGCATTCCATTACATGAAGGTGCCGCTCCCTGAAGGTGAAGCCTTACCGATATCCCCAGACCTAGAAGGAGCAAATTGAAACCATGGTACAAGAGATGTTGAATGAAGGAATTATCAACCAAGTAGCAGCCCTTTCTCTTCCCGTTCTTCTTGTTAGAAAGAAAGATGGTTCTCTGCGTTCTGACTGACTATAGGGCATTAAATGCTATCATAGTGAAAGATTCATTTCCTATTCCTACCTTTATGAGTGGTTGATGAGTTGCATGGTGCTTCTTATTTCTCAAAGCTGGACCTTCCAGCTGGCTATCATCAGACTTCTGTTATCCTCTGACACTCACAAACCGCCTTTAGAACACATCATGGTCATTATGAGTGGCTAGTCATGCCATTTGACCTGACAAATGCCCCTGACTTTCCAAAGTCTAATGAAGACACCTTCCAACAAGTCCTTAGGAAGTTTGTTTTGGTTTTTTTTGATGACATTTGATTTATAGCCCAACTTGGCCTGATCACTTAGCTCATTTAACTACTTGTGCTCCAAATTTTGTCACGGAAAAACTCTTTGCTAAATTTTCTAAGTGTTCTTTTGGAGAAAGGCAAGTTGATTATCTTGGTCATACTATCGAGTGCCCTGGTTGCGATGGATAGTACCAAGGTAGATGCAGTTTTGTCATGGCCTATCCCTACTAACCTTAAACACTTAGAGGATCTTAGGCCTCATCGGGTTATTATAGGCGATTTATCAAGTCATATGCTGCCATTGCTGCCCCACTTATCTATCTACTAAGAAAGACAATTTTCAATGGACAACAACCGCTGCTACCGCATTCCAGGACCTACAGCAAGCATTAAAACAGCACCGTGCTAGCTTTACCTTATTTCAAGAAACCTTTTTGTTTGGAGAATTGATGCTTTGGTACGGACGGAGCCGTCTCGAGCGAGAAGGCCACCCTATTGCTTATTTTTCCAAGAAGCTATCACTTAGGATGCAGAAAGCTTGCCTATATAAGGGAACTTCATGCTTGATGAAGCTTAGCTAAATTCAGGCACTACCTTTTGGGCCATAAATTCACCATCAAAACTGATCAATGAAGCTTTAAGCCTTGATGGATCAGACCCTACAGACCCCAGGAACAACAAGCCTGGCTTCCAAAATTTTTGGGCTATGATTTCACTATTCAGGATAAACCTGGTAGTGAGAATATAGGTCTTACCACTCTCAAGATCCTTGTAACATGGCCTGTCTTAACCAAAACATGTATGGGTGTAGGAATTGAAACAAGCTCTCAAATCAGATCAGCCCAACTTCAATAATGCAGAAGTGTTCCCAGGAACCACACTCGAATGAGCCATTTACGTGCACAATGACTTGCTATATTGGAAGGAGGTTATACATACCTGCCACCTTAACCAAGAAAATTCTGCATGAATTTCATAAATCACCATTGGGTGGCCATTCTGGCATAGCCAAGACAACATCTAGGATTATTTCCCAATTTTACTGGCCCTACATGCATCAAGACATCAAGACTTTTGTGCAAGAATGCTTAATCTGTCAGGAGCTAAAGAGTGAAAACACTCTTCCAGTTGGTTCATTAAACCATTCCAATTCCCCAAGTATGGGAAGATATCTCTATGGATTTTATTACAACCTCCCCCCATCTAATGGCTTCACAGTTATCATGGTGGTGGTTGATCGCTTAACTAAATATGGTCATTTCATGGCATTAAAGGCCGATTTTCTCTAGCAAGAGTGTGGCTTAGACTTTGTTGCTAATATTGTTAAATTACATGGTATGCCTAAATCCATTGTTTCTAGAGATAAGGTGTTTGTGAGTACTTTTTGGCAGCATTTATTCAAACTACAGTGCACTACCTTGGCAATGAGCTCTGCATCACCCGACGATGGCCAAAGTGAAGTCGTTAATAGGTGTGTAGAGATGTATCTACGTTGTTTTTCTTTTGATCGACCTCGATCTTGGAGCAAGCATTTACCTTGGGCTGAATTTTGGTATAATACCAACCACCACAGGAGCATTTGCATGACACCCTTCAAGGCGTTGTATGGGAGAGAATCTCATTACTCATATGAGCACTCTTGTAATGATCCACCTCAGCTGCAACAACTTCTTTCAGAACGGATTCATTTCAATCAATGAAATCCACTCTAAAAAATCACAGAATTACATGAAGTCTCAGCAGACAAGAGGAGACGAGATATTAGCTTCGAACAAGGAGAAGAAGTGTTACTAAGGCTGCAACCATATAGACAGCATTTGGAGGGTTAAGGAAGAATCAAGAAGTTGGGTTTAAGGTACTTTGACCTTTTAAAATCTTGGCAAAGTGGGTCAGGTTGCTTACAAGCTGAACTTCTGAAGGATTCAAAATTCATCCATGTTCCATGTTTCAGTCTTAAGAAATTCAAGGGTGAAACTGCATGCCTTATATGCCACTCCCCACTCAGACTTTTGAGTTAGGCCTATTCTACATCCACAGAGATTTTGGCTCATTCAACCATTTCAGGGTCAAGTAGGTGCACCAAGTTCTAGTTCAATGGCAACACACTCACAGGTTAGAAGCTACTTGGGAGGATGCTAAGCCTCTCATGAGCTACCCTCATTTCAACCTTGAGGACAAGGTTGAGCTTGATGGGGAGGGTAATGATGTAAGAATAATTCAGCAAAGGGCAAATTGGGGAGAACAGGAACAGAAAGTGAGAACCATTCGTTATGCACCTTGGCACGTGGAAGAGAATTCGAAAATGGGCACCAAGAAGAGTAACAGAATTAGAAAATTGCCTACAAAACTGAAGGATTTCATCATGGAGAAGGCATGAGAGTGTAAGCATCTTCTTCTTCCTCTAAGTCTCTTATCCCTCATCCTCAAATTCCTTCCTAATTCACTTCCTTTCCTTTTCTCAGGTGACATCTTCTGAACCAATTCACCTTGGCTTGTGCATCGAGCCATTTATTTTTTTTAACATTCCACTAGCATTGTTATTATTCCATCACTATAAAAAATACAAAAACTATATTGTTCAGTTTTTTTGACTTTCCTCAAAGTAAAAGACACACAACCTTTTCAGTATTCTATTTTTTAATTCCAGCCTTCCATCACACTTGTCCATAGAACGGTCGAGTACACCACACTGATAACAAAATGGTCGATTTTTTTCCTGCTTCTGTTACGTTGTTTAACATCTGGCGGCGTCTTGGCACGCTTGACAAAGTGGAATAAAAGAGGGAGGGATATATTAGAGTAACTGCATACTCAATATACAAATTGACTCAGTTTTATGGCCTCTCCTTAATTTCCCTACTTGCATGCTCTTCGTAAGTTTTGAGGTATCCCTAGTCCTCTTCGGGGGCAGGGCTTTCTGTTTGCCTCAAATTCCTCTTCACCTCAAAGCTTATGTTGATCCCAATAGGGAAATGGCTCCGGCAATTGGTGTTGTGTCTTCGTTGGTGACTCCTTGTGTCTTGGAAATCCAAGAAACAAGCTAAAGTCTCAAGGTCATCTGTTCAGGCTAGCTGAATATTGGTCTCTTGCAGTACGTATAGTTGCCAGTGAGCTAATATGGGTGATTGGGTGACAACATTGTTGAACGACTTTGAGGTTGAGGTGGGTTTAACCCTGGTGTTTTGTGATAATTGGGGCTACGAAACATCTTTCCAGAAATCCTACTTTTTATTAGAGATCAAATTAATCATGTGAAGATTGATTGAACTTTCATAAGAGAAATTTTAATTCTATTTCGTCAACTTGGTTCATGTCAAGTCTCAAACATCAACTTGCTGATCTACTGACTAAAGTTCAAACTGAATTTGAACCATCATGTTTTAACAAAGCTGTCAAGTTCCCTCATTAGTAAAAGGTTATGGCAGAGGAACTTCGAGTTATGGAGGGGAACAAGACATGGAATGTGCCCACTCTGCCAAAACAAGCGCTGGCTATAAAGAATCCAAACACGGTACTACTGGGCCTCTAGCAATTTGGCTATCTAGATTTTTGTACCTTTCATCTAATAATCTTGTGTCCCAAATTAGCGCTGCTATTGATATCAGCAAGCCCAAGCTTAAGCTCTTGCGTTTCACATTAAGATGCGAACAGAAATGAAGAATATTAATCGACGACAGCATATGCCAATCTAGGAGATGAGGTTTTAACGTTCCGTATCTCAAGCTGTTTAGAAAATGATGGATGAATATATGAATCCAATATGCACCATAGGTCTATATATGCTGAAAAGACAGTATGAAATGAAAGCATAGAGACAATATTAACTAATATTTAATACTTGCTTCTTGTGCAAGCTGCCACCACAATATTCCTCGCCCTAATATAAAAGCATACTAGGTTTTGTAAACGAACAAACTTAGCTAAGCCATACAAACTAGCTTTATATAATTAATCCCACCTGACAGCTGAGAATTAATGGCAAGTCCTTTGGCTGGGACGCTGGCAGCTCTGATGATGGCCGACCCCAACCCGATCCCAATGATCAGAATCAGAATCCTGCTGGTGGCCCCACAACGCAGGGGCAGCCCCATGTCTCGTTTATCAACTCAGGCACACAACACATGACCGGTCTTGTAAACAACACTGGTGTAGCCAGCGGTATAATAACGGCTCCGCCAGCTGCCCCCTTCTTACTTCTGTTGGTGTTGCCAGAGGTTTTGGTTGGGAGCGACAAACAGGAGCCCAACCAAGGGCCAACGATACTCCTAAGCAATCTGAAGGGGACCAGCGGAACACCAAACCACCTATCTGAATATAAAACCAGACTGGATTTATCACTGGCGACACTAATGGGCTCATCAACCTTGGCGAGTTTACCTAGAGTTGACCATGAATCCTTTGATCACAACATGAAGCAAGAATCTATAAAGATAGCTGGAGGCAACTCAATCATGTATTATTAAGTAAACAAGCATCCAAGGATCAGGATGTATAATCCCCCATGATATCTACATATTATTACTATGAGTGTGTGTTGTACAATAATTGAAACTGGAGTAAGATCTATATATTAATTAACAGTGTCCAGTAAATTAAAGGAAGGGTTCTTATGCTTCTTCTGCCTTCTTTTTCCAAATGTCTATTTCATATTCAGCGTACCCTGTAGTATCCAAAATGAATGGCAAAAAATTATGTTTAACTAGTAAATTTCAAGCCGCCTTCATCCAATTACCGTTATCCACCATCTTATAATCAACTAAGATCCATCTAATTATTATGTTTTCACACCAGAAGCTTTAGGTCATTATCATCATATAAACTCATTAATGTAATATCTCATTTGCTTTTATGACTTACAATGTCACAAATCAACATCAGTCTTTTCAGGATGTTTCCGTTCACTCACACCTTCCCTAAAACTTTCTAGGAGATACCCATCCACAATTGCTTCAAATCAAACACACTTAACTATGGAGTTCTTTAGTAATTTACTACCGAAAAGAAGATCATCTTGTTATAGTATAGGTAGTACCAATTAATTCATATAGTCATTCTCAATTGTAATCCACCTATACAGCCTCACTATCCCTTCATTTTGATGTGTAATTTTCATTCATTACCCTCCGTGAAGCATGCCAGGAGCGCGCTCTTGTCCGTGCATCTTACATCGACGATCATCTTGACCTTTTTCACCCTGTGTTACAATTAATTGATATTATTAATATATGAGTGATTCATTCAAGATGAGTGATTTATTGTAAGTGAGAGTGATAATCTTAACTTTTAGATCTTACATTAATGGTCAATGATTAAAACATAAAATAATATAATTTTTTGAAATGAGCATGTGAATATATTAATTATCATTGAATAACTTTTAATCTTAGTCATCATCCATGTATAATTATACAGCCCAAATTTACCCATCTCACTATTATAATATATTATCCTCTAATGTGATATACCCTATATATGTGTGTGTGTTGTGTGCGTGTGTAAACTATAAATACTTCATCCGTTCTTGAATAATTATCCATTACAAAAAATTTTCTTTGTTTAAAAATAATTGTTCATTTTAAAAGTTTAAGTAACATGATCTGACTACAAAATATGAATTAGTGATCTAACAATTGGGTTTTGTGCATGTGTGTATGTGAAAGAGATAAGTACAATACACAGAATATTTATCTTTATTGTCACAATCAATCTAAGAATTGCAATTGCACGTCAAATTAATCATCTACGTAAGTCTTCAGGTGACTTGTCTCTAATTGAATAATTATCAAAATTTTCACATTTAAAACATGTATTTTCTACTAAACCAATATCAATTTCTTTGCTTAAAATTAATATTCGAAGTTATAAAAACTAAAGTTCTACATGCATAACTTTGGAAACATCTTAACCAAATCTGAAATCTATTTATCGCTTGAAAATTGAAACACAAGTTCATGTCTGGCGTTACACAACTTCAAATCATAGTCTACAATTTTAGATCTATACTTGAAATCTATATATATATATATAGGTTCTAACTTTGAAACTTAATACAAAATCTCAAAATAGACCACATCTTATCCTCATATCTACTGGAGTATTTCACTAACAAGACCTAATCTAGGCCTTACTACAAAGTAAAGTCACTATTGATAGTCGTGCTCTGGATTCATAATAAACTATATTTATACCTAACTGTGAGGAGGAAGGGAGGAAGGGAGAAGAAGAGTCAATTGTTAATACCAAATTCTTACCCATCACCCACATGGACAATCAACAGGATTTATATGTAATATATATACATGCAACAAACGTAAAACCATTTGGTATTTACATGCATAGCTATAGGAAAACATCTTCATTCAGGTAATCATAAAATGAAAACATTTCTAAATTCAAAATCTATCATGAAATCATTTTAATTGATGTGCAGGAAATTTGAAAATAGTAAACTTAGATACTCTTACATAGTGTAATAACAAAACCTCTGAATTTTCCTGGTTATGCATATTAAATATGACATACCAAACTATTCTCGTTCTTGGGCACCTCACTAGGTCCCACTTTCTCTATTTTTAGGGCACCTCACTAGGTCCTAATTTCTCGTCTCTGAAGCTCTGATTCATATAACTTTAAAACCTAACTTTTGTATAACTTACTATGAAATCATACCAAAAGGATCACCATTTGTAGGCACCTATTTTAAGAGCCAAATAATATGTATCTAGCAATTGCTATGAATCATACTGCATTCCATATTCAGTTTCCTGAAACTCTTAAAACTAGTTTGTACATAAATCAAATAAATCTTGAAAACTCTTAAAAACTTTTAGTACTCTAGAGCTTTAATCTATGTAACTCTAATAGTTTGAACTTCGCATAAATTGACTCTGAAATCATGTCTAAAACCCATTTGTAGACATTGTGATTTCAAAAGCTCAGGTATGTAACCGACAATTGCCATGAATCATATGATGATCCATACTTTAATTTTAATACGTCTAAAATTCTAAATCATATCCTACAAATTTACTTCCATAAACTCAATAACTCTGAAATCATACTTCAATAAGCTAAATCATATTTTGTTCAACATTTTCCAAAGTATCTTAATCGGTACTCTAAGAACACATTCTGAAATCTATGTCTTGAAAACGTAGTGATATTACAAACTCATAAAAACATGTTTGATAAAATAGTCATCTTGCTACAATACATATTTCCCAATAAATCTTTTCTTGAGCATATAAGACATTCTCATAGCATACAACATAATAATCATGGTCCTATATATGGTTTTCTAAAACACATTTTCCATACTATAGTCAAAATCATTATCTTTGCCATAACTTGCAAAATCATAGTCTTTGCATATTCTCATCTCTAATTTAATATTTAGAAACCATAATGCATAAACATACTCATAATGGCAAGGAAGTAAGGTTATAAGTTTGAATCCATCACCTCTTATATTCTGGAGTATGTAGGTACCACTCAAACTGATCTTGAGAGCTTGAATGGCACCAAAAATTGCCATTAAGCAATATAGACCCATGATTAATCTCGATATATCTCTAGACAACTTTAAAATAACTCTAACAACATTTGGAAGAGCATCACTACAACCACCAAGAACATAGACAACCCTAAGAACGTGGAAGGAATAAGGAGAAAGATGACACACTACTAGAAATGTGTTGATGAAGGCTATTTTATGATGAAATAAATTGGTCACTAAATGATTTTGGTGACCAAATCAGCAATCGAATTGAGCCATCATGTGATACCCAAGGTATACGAGTAGTAGTTAAGATTTCTATAGCCTTAAGATTTCCCTAGGACCCACGCGGGTTCTTAATTTTGTGAGTTTCTGATCCTATACTTCCTTGGAAAGTTATATGATAGAATCATATTCTTCAAATCAAAAGTCCCGTAATTGTTCCTTGAGGAAAATAAGTTAAAGAGTGATTTTTAATGAATTTTATGAACCTTTAAACATTTCATTTTTAGCCCACAAGTTTAGAAATTTCGAAATTTCTGGTTTGAACTAAAACCCAAAATTTGGATTTTGAATTGTTGGGTTTTTTATTTCTTTTTATATTTTATTTGAATCCAAATGTGGATATTTCCTTATTTACATTTATGTTTTAAAGTTAATGGGAAGTAAAATAAATGATTATAAGTGAATACTTGACCTCTGGAACCGCCCCTTCTCTCATATAACCGTCCAGGATTTAAAGAGTGTTGGTGCGCCTGAAAGAGAGGGACCGTTTCAGCGGTCATTCAACACCCAAGCAATCAAAAGTTTATAAAAACCTCGTTTTGAGTTTCAAAACATGTAGACGCACCCTTCACACAGAGGAACGAGTTTCGTTCTTCAACCCCTCCTCTAAACTCCATTTTCTTCCATTTTCTCAATTCTAGCTCCAATATTTCACTTCCAAGGCTTTAAGGTAAGAGATTTTGATATTTTTACTTTTATTCTTCCATTTTTCCTTTGTTTTGGAGGTAATGTTTCTCCTTAGTATTAGAGTCAGATCTAGTTACCTAGTGATTTCTAGAACTAATCCAGAGATTATGGCTCTATTGTCAGATATTGGTGTTGTTGCTCCAAGGAGCTCTGTCAACATAGATCCTTCATTGTCCACCTACCAGGTGAGTTGTTTACCTATGATCCTTATGTTGATCATTAGAGCTAATTTCATTATATTGTGAAATGAATATATGATATTAGAAATAAAAGATGAATAGCTATGATGTTGCAAGCTATGGCTAAGATAATGATTTTGAATATAGCATGGAATATATGTTTTTCTAAAAACTCATGGGACCATTATTGTTAAAGTGATTTTTATTAAAGAGCTAGAGTATGAATATGATTATATTTAGAGATTTGTGAAATATTATGATGATTTCTGAGTAGATCATAAGTATATGATAGAGTTTTTATAGAAAATAAGTATTTTTATGACTTTAGAGAATGTTCTTATGATTTTTGGAGTTTCTAGTTATGAAAAGCTTGATAGTTTGAGATATGTTTCAGACAATTAAACAAAAAGATTTTAGAGCTTGAATATTCACAGATTAGAATATCTACATGACATACTCTGGAGGTATGGAATCGCAAATGTCTACAAAGAGTGATCCCTTAGACATGATTTCATAGTCATAGTTATGCTAAGGTAGACTTTAGAATTACAGGATTTAAGTCAGGAGAACTTAAAGATTTTAACACTATTGTTGAAATGAGTTTACATAGAGTTGATTTTGAATATGAATGTTTAGAGATTTTGTAATGATTATATGAAGTTTAGAACTATTGATTTTATATGCTAAAGTTTGTGAACTCTAAGGTAGAAGGCTTTATGAGATAGAGAAAAGATTTAGATTTCTGATTGAGTTGGACAGGAATATAGAAACAGACTTCAAAACAACAATTATTCGTTAAGGTATACCAAGTCGCCTCTAGGGCCAAGAAATTATAAATGGGACCTAGTTTGGTGCCCTAGAGTTCAAGATTTAGTTATGCCATGGTTAACTGCATATGAGATTTTGTTATGTCACATAATTTGTGCATAACCAGGAGATTCTTGTTTCTCTATTAGAATACTATTGTTTATATTACCAAAGAACATAAGTTTTAGAGCTATTTTGTTATATTTATTAATATGGTTTTAAGATATTACATTAACTAGTCTGAATGATTATATATGATTATTGATTCTTGGTTGTCCCATGAGGGGTTATGGATGAGGCATGCTTACTGAGTTTTAAATGAAACCCACCCTCTCCCCTTTCCATTACAAATATGTTAGTTGTTGGTCTTCTCATTCACCTCCTCCCAACAGGTAGTCTTAGTTGCGAGTTTCACTTTGAAGTGAAGTATATCTTTTGGTATTTTGTTTAAAGATAGAGTGTCCAGTGTACGCCGTTGGCATGGTCCCGAACAATAGAGATAGATTGGTATTGATTTATCATGATTATTTTATATTTACATTATTCCAGCTTTCATGTATATTTGTATAGAAAACAACTCATATATTTTGAGCCAGAGATATGTTTAGGTTTGAGAAAATGTGATCGAAATGATTTGTTTTCTAACTTTAAAGAACTATGCTAGAGTTGATTATGATATGTTACTAAGATGAAATTATGTTTGGAACTGGATTTTATTAAATTATCATAGAGACTCTAGAGGTCACAAAGTTTACATGGAATTAGGATCCCCATTAACTTTAGTCACTGCCCAAATTGGGTCGTGACACATCAAAAAGGATGAATAAGTGAAAAAATATCAGTCGCTAAATTGATTACTAAACTATAATAGTGACTGAGTTTAGTGACCGATATTAGGATTCACTATTTGCACAAACTATTTACAAAATCAATGGCAAACAATTATGGTTAACTAGTAAATTTTAAGCCTTTTTCATCCAATTACCGTTATTTACCATCTTATAATCAATTAAGATCCATCTATTTATTATGTTTTTCCCACGCTTTAATCTTTAGGTCATTATCATCATATAAACTCATCATTAATTAATATATTATTAATATAGAGAGCAATTCATTTAAATGAATAGTTTATTGAGTGAGAGTGACAACAAACTAACTTGTTGATCTTATATTAATGGTTAATGATTAAAATCTAAAATAATATGATTTTTTAAAATAAATATGTGAATATTAATTATTATTAAAGAGTTTTTAATCTTGATCATCATTCATGTATAATCATATAGGTCCAAATTTATCCATCTCACTCTCATAATATATCACCCTCTAATGTGATATACCTTCTATATATAGTTAAATATATAAATTATAAATATTTTTTTTGGTACATAAACTATAAATACTTTCTTCATTCTTGAATAATTGTCCATTTCAAAAGTGTAAGTAACATGAATTATTTCTTTTCAATAATATCCCGATTAAATATTATTAGAGAAATTAAAGTTGGATTTTTAAAAAGAAATAAGGGCAATTCAATAAACTATTTTTAATTTTGATTTTTTTAATCATTTCTTTAATTTAAAACACATTTAAAATTGAATAATTATTTAAGGTTCAAAGGAAGTATATTATTAATATATGAATATTGAGAATAAGAGATATTATGAAGCATGATTTTGTTTTCTAATGTGACAGGTAATCTGAAACAAATTAAGAGGCCGGTATTCCAAAGACCGTGTGTGTGTATATATATATTCACACGATGTTAACAAATAGTTGGTGAATATATATCTATATGAATATTATCTCGATGATTTACTTCATTGAATAGTAACCACTTGACAATTTGCTATATCACATTAGCTTTCAAGCTATTATGTCTAGAAAATTCAAAAGAAAGAACAAAAAAAAAAATAAATTATTTGCTGTTTGATATATATCCTCATCTTGCTATATAACTCTTTATGTGGATGAGGAAATGAAAAAAATAAAATAAAATATGTTAAAATGTATTTTTTTCCTCTATATATTTAAATAGAAAATGACAAGAAAGAAAAAACTAGTTGTGCAAAAAATTAAAATAAAAAATTTATATATAAAAATAAAAATAATTTTCACTCTAATTTTTCTCACTTTCTCATGTACTTAATTTTGTCCTTTTCTTCCAATTATTCTCTCCGTCAAGCTCATGTATTTATCATTTGTTTAATTTTTTTTCTCCCCATAGCATGTCCAGTCTTTCTCTTATATGAAGAAATAGAAGCCAGAAATGTCATTTTTTCATTTCCTCATCTCCATTTTCTCCTGTCTTCCAAGCAAAAATAAAAATAAAAAAGTCTGTAAATTCTCTTTATTTTCTTTTCCCTAATTTCTTTTCACTCATTTTTATCTTAACCAAACAAAGCATTAAAAATGTATTTTCCCTTGTACCATAAGAAATGTATAATGTGAGTGTTATTAACAAGAAAATCCATTTAAGACGAAGGCTACGAGATAAGATGCAAGTGAGAGAAACAGGGAATGGGGGATTTTCCAGGTCGGCATTTGGACTTGGAGTATGTGAGGCAAGGAATCCAAGTCAATGGAGTGTGTGGTGGTTGATGTGGATGACCAAGGCGCATTGGATCGAATTCAGTAGAAAAATATTTATATTTGGGAGGTAAGGTGACCTGGATGGACCACTTTTATTTTTCAGAATGTAGTACAGTCCTTAGAGGAGATAATAAACACTTTAAAATCACTATTATCCAATTTTAATGAAACGTTTGTTTCAAGATTTAAAATTTTGAATATTTTTTAAAAAATTTATTTATTATTAAATATTTCTAGAATTATTTATTAAGATTTTTGAAAATAAATTTAAAATTTATTTATTTTATAATTTATAATCCTAAGAATATATTATTAACTGATATTCTCTTCCTGCATGATTGCATCTATAAAAAGGTATTTTCCTGAAACAATTTGTATAGCAAGGATAAAGCCCAAAAAGAGTTTGTTTCCTCACTAGTTTGTTTCCCTTATATATATCAACCAATTAAATGGCAGGTTTCGTTCGAGGGTTTGCTGACATGATGGAAGGAGGTCCTAGCAACCAGGCTGTGCCTTTGTCATTTCAGCCAAGTCTCAACATCAGTCCAACCCCTCTTCAAGCTCCGCAGCCTCAGCCTCATCCTGCAGGCTTTTTCAATGGAAACGATCAAAAGCTGTTCGGCTTTACCAACAACACCAACGTCAAAGTGAAGGGCGATGGCAATGGATCTCTCTCCCTTCTCAACAACAAATGAGAACCAGCTGTCAACGGTGGAATATAAAGCCGCTATATAGAAAAGCTATCTTAAAATAAAAAAATAAAAAAAAAGAAGGAAAACGCCATATAAATAAAACATACTAGTGAGAAAGGGCCTACAGGCACAGCAGCCTGCCTGCTTGTTCTTACCCGAATGATTATGTAATACTCTTATCAATAACTTATAATTAACGTTACTATATATAGTTCATTTAACAACCCCCTCGCCCCTCCGTCTCATACATATGTATATAAATTTAATCTTGATAACAAATGATAGTACTGTTAAAAACACTTATACTATATATTCCATCCAATTATATATTATCACACCAATTAAATATACTTCACTCCCATATTACTGTTTAAAATGTCATATAAATAAAAAGATTTAATCATATAATAATTAAACTTTTTTACATTATCTATACATTAAAGTTGTATATATATAATTAAAATGATTATAGGTGTAAATTTAAATACAATTACCCCACTTAACAATGTTCTATAAGATCTCAAAAAAGAAATTGCTCTACAAGATATTGTTTTTATTGATCAAATCGCTAAATTACAATTACAATTACTTACCATAAAAATTATTTGTGACAAATTTTATAACATTTGAACATAAAAATAATGTAATCAAATAACTTTCATTCTTATATATTTTAAATATAGATATTACATGAATTTTTATATATATAATTAAACACTCCATATTACTATGAAATTTTGTATAGACATGATCTGACTACAAAATATGAATTAGTGACAATGGGTTTTGTGCGTGTGTGTGTGTGTGTGATAAGTTATAATACACAGAAATACAGGTCTTTGTGTTGGGCTAATATGTTGCACCAAATGTTTGTTTGAGTCTAAAAGAAAAACAGAAGAGCAAAACAAGAATTGAGAAGAAAAAATGAATTATATTTCTGAATCAATTCAATGCATGTACTAAGGTCTGAGTCATTAATTCTATCATTTTTCCATTGAGGAAAACTTTTCTTCCTCCATGCACCTTAGCTTCTATACTATTTGTTCCATATAATAGTAATGTCATGTAAATAATAAAATTACACAATAAATATACCTCATACATCTTATTATTATTGGATGTGATGAGTGGTCTCCACTCATTCTACTCACTCATTACATCCAATAGTAATAAAATACGTGTGTATTTATTATACAATATTATTATTCTCTTAACATTATTCTATTTGATGGTTCTTTCTTTCTCCTACTTTTTGGTTTTGTATGTTTGAAAACATGT
Source organism: Dalbergia oliveri (assembly GCA_030441495.1). Lineage (NCBI taxonomy): Eukaryota > Viridiplantae > Streptophyta > Magnoliopsida > Fabales > Fabaceae > Dalbergia > Dalbergia oliveri. The sequence goes on along the minus strand of JAMLFY010000001.1, from coordinate 53,360,140 downwards.
GGAAGAAGAAATAGCTGATCTTTCTCCTTCCTAAGGTCTTGCTTTTATACTGGGAGAGTACATACAAAACAACTTCATAACAACTTACAACAAAATATTAGAACTCTACCTAACTTATAAATACTTCCCTCAAGGTGGGAAATAGATATCAAGAATTCTCATCTTGCACAATAATAGACCCCTGAATTGAGTTCTTGGAGGTAAGACTACATCAGCAAAAGGGTCTGAAGGGAACAACTTAGGTGATTGGTAATGAAAAGTAAATATATGCTCATAAAGCATGAAGGATATCCATACAACTTAGAGCACTTGTCCATAGAATGGTCGAGTACACCACAATGATAACAAAATGTCGATATTTTTTCCCTGCTTCTGTTACGTTGTTTAACATCTGGCGGCGTCTTGGCACTCTTAACAATGTGGAATAAAAGAGGGAGGGATATATTATAGTAACTGCATACTCAATATACAAATTGACACACTTTTATGGCCTCTCCTTAAGTTCTACTTGCATGCTCTTCGTAAGTTTTGAGGTATCCCTAGTCCTCTTGGGGCAGGGCTTTCTGTTTACCTCAAATTCCTCTCTTCACCTCAAAGCTTATGTTGATGCATGCCAACTAGGGAAATGGCTCCGGCACTAGGTGTTCAACCACTGGTTTTTGTGTCTTCCTTGGTGACTCCCTTGTGTCTTGGAAATCCAAGAAACAAGCTAAAGTCTCAAGGTCATCTGTTGCGGCTAGCTGAATATTGATTAAGCATGTGAAGATTGATTGAACTTTCATAAGAGAAATTGTTAATTCTATTTTGTCAACTTGGTTCATGTCAAGACTCAAACATCAACTTGCTGACCTACTGACTAAAGTTCAAACTGAATTTGAAACATCATGTTTTACCAAAGCTGTCTGGTTCCCTCATAGTAAAAGGTTATGGCAGAGGAACTTCAAGTTATGGAGGAGAACAATACGTGGAATGTGCCCACTCTAAGAAGCACGACATATCGACTTGGTAGTGTGTCCGTGTGACACACTGACACCCACATTATGTTTGACACACGTCCACGCGTCCAATTAAAAAAAAATTTAGCTTTAACACGCACGAACACACGAACACGCTCTAATTCATTGTGGACATGGCTTGATGAGTCGTAGTTGGTTTTTCAAATTTTTAATATTAATATTAACCCAAAATCAACCCTAGTTATTTAGTTGGACCATGTTGTTGGATCATTTTATTTTAAAAATTTTGCAGTTGATCCAAAAAAACAAAAAGAAGAATTAATTATATAAAAAAATTATAGACCAAAAAAAACGAGCAAAAAAAATCATACAACAAAATAAAAAAATTATATATTTGTCATATCCCTGGAATTTTTTAATTTATTATGTTTTTGTATCAGTATCTGTGCTTCATAGTGCCCACCCTACCTAAACACACGCTGGCCATCAAGAATCCAAACACAGTACTACTGTGCCTCTAGCAATTTGGCTATCTAGCTAGATTTGGTAATTTTTGTACCTTTGATCAAATAATCTTGCGTCCCAAACTAGCACCGCTATTGATATCAGCAAGCCCACGATTAAGCTCTTGCGTTTCAGATAAGACGTGAACAGAAATGAAGAGTATTAATCGACGACAGCATATGCCAGTCTAGGAAATGAGGTTTTAACGTTCCGTATCTCAAGTAGTCGGATGCAGTACTCCTCCTTATAAGCTATCACAAAGCAAACAACCTTACTATTTTAATATTCAATTTTTTTAAACATTCAAATATCTTATTCATAAATAATATGAGTATCACTACTTATTTTTTCTTCAAACTTATTCTCTCCATCACTTCTCTCACATCACATAAGACCCAAACCCATGTGGGTATCAAAATAGAATTATTCTAAAGTTAATATGTTATGAACAGTAGAAAATGATGGATGAATATATGAATCGTATGCGGCACCATAGGTCTATATATGCTGAAAAGACAGTATGAAATGAATGCATAGAAAAAATATTAATTCATATTTAATACTTGCTTCTTGTGCAAGCTGCTACCACAATATTCCTCGCCCTGAATATAAAACCATACTAGGTTTTCCTAAACGATCTAACTGAGCTAAGCCACACAAACTAGCTTCGTATAATTAATCCTACCTGAGAGCTGAGAATTAATGGCAGGTATTTTCGGCCAGTTGTTGGGCGTTGGCCTCTTTGATGATGGCCGACACCAACCCAATCCCAATTATCAGAATCCGAATCCTGCCGGTGCTGTTGCTGCTCCCTACAGCCCCGCAACGCCGGAGCAGCCCCATGCCTCGTTTATCAACTCAGGCACACAAAACATGAAAGGTCTTATAAACAACAATGGCTACACCAAGGGTAATGGTAACGGCTCCATCATCTTCGGTGGCCTTGACTCCTCCGTTAATAGATTCCGTTAGCACCGCAAGAATATATATATAATCTCCCATAATATATAATACTAGTGTTGTAAAATAAACGGAAACTGGAGTAAGATCTCTATTAGCAGTTTCCAATAAAAAGAAGGGGTTCTAATACTTCTTCTGCCTTCTCTTACAGATGTCTATTTCATTTTCAGTGTACCCTGTAATATCTAAGTGAATGAAATATAGTTAAACCATAAAGTTTAAGCCTTCTTTCTTCCAATTACCGCAATTCACCGTCTCAAAATATCTAGCTATATATTTATTATGTTTTTCCCAGTTTAATATCCATCTATATATTTATCCGAATATTATCACAATGAATTACTTCATTGAATAGTAATCACCAAAACAATGTACTAGTATATCACAAGCTGCTGCTGCAGTAAAAGCCCAACTCAGAGAAGATAAGCCCGAGGATTTGAGCTTTTGCATGCTATTATAATTGTAGACAATATTAAAACAAAGACAAATTAAGGAAGTTGTGTGTTGTCTGATACATATATTCTCATCCGTAAAAAAAGGTAGTTTCCCTTGTGCCATAAGATATTCATAATGTGTCAATATATAATACAAGAATCCAATCAGGGCGCAGACTACAGAATCTAAGTGAGGAAACCATAGGCAAGGGAAATATTTTCCCTCGTGGGTGTCTAGACGCGGACTATATGTGAGGCCGATAATTTGAGCCTATATATGGAGTAGGGAAAAAAATTATTGGAATTTTATCCTCTCATCTTTGCATTTAGTTATAATAAAGTTGATCGATCCTATAAGCAATCAAGTATATGTTAAATAAAATTAATGAAAGCAGTTTTTATTATAATGAAGTATATTGTGAGAATGATGTAATAAATTTGTGTTCACACTAAAATCTAGAGAAGTGAGATTCTTGCATGGACATAAGTGTAATAAATTACACATACGCATACTCATCTTAATAAAAGTGGTTTTCATTAACCTTATTTAATATATGTTCACTTATCTATAGTACCTATTAATTTTTTTTTTCATGTGTACCTCAGAATTATGTCTTAGAATTATATTATGCTTATTCAAAAATTTCTTATATAAGAAATGATATTTGTACTAATCATTTTAGGATAATGTCGACACACTTATATATACCATTAGATTGCGTAACTCACTTAGATTATTACTCATATCTCATCCAATAATATATGAAAAAATATCAACATCTGCGTCAGATAAAATATGAGTACAAATGATAATACTCTTCTTTCATAAAGCTCAAGGCGTCCGGCAACTAGGCAAGCTCAAGGGATAGGATGTCAAAAGAGCCATACCATATAGATGTCAGCAAGCATACGTTGAAGTTCTTGCGTGTCAGATAAGATGTGAACAAAATTGAGTAATCCACAGCATATGCCAGTTTTGGGGATGAGATTAAGTACTACAAAGTTAACGTGTGAACGAATATATAGTTGGTAAATATTTATCTGAATGTTATCCTGATGAATATTATTTCATGGTATAACGATCAGTTGACAATGTAGTATTATCATATTCTGCTACAGAGAATTTTGAATGTCCAAAGATTTTAGCTTTGCATTAAAGCTATCATATGTGTAAACAACATTTACTAACAGTGACATCTCTTCTTGCATCTATGAAAGGTATTTCCCTTAAACAAAATTTGTATAGCAAGAAAGCCCGAAAAGAGTTTCTCACTTTAATTTCTTTAGCAGTTAGTTCTTATCTGTTTGTTTCCCTTGATTATCAACCAAATGGCAGGTTTCGTTTGAGGGTTTGCTAACATGATGGAAGGAGGTCCTGGCAACCAGGCTGTGCCTTTGACAGTTCAGTCTCAGCCATGTCAACATCAACCCACCCTCTTCAACCTGAGCAGCCTGCAGCCTTTTTCAATGGAAACGATCAAAAGCTGGTGGGCTTTACCAACAATACCAACTTAAAAGTGAAGGGCGATCGCAATGGATCTCTCTCGTTTCTCAACTAGAGATGAGAACAAGCTGTTTCTATTGCAATATAAAGCCGCCGCCATATCAATAAAACCTACTAGTGAGAAAGGGCCTATAACAAACTCTCTGCTTGCTCTTGCCCCAGTTATTATGTAATAATCTTATCAATAATAAAATATAAGTTAAAGGTATATAATTCATGGTGCATACTTGTGTGAAGCACCAAAATCGCTTCACAGATGAAGTTGTGCGGTGACTGTTTATAAAATCGGCGCGTGGCTGTCCACCTTGGTCAATGTGAAATTTGTCCGCGTAGTGCGTAGTTCTTAATCACCTTGTCAGCCGGATGATTAGCGACCATAGTTTGCTTTAAAAACTAACACCCTTTAATGATGCATTGTTTTGACCCCTGGGTAAAGTGCTTAAAGTTGAGATCAACACGAAACAGAGACGTATTCAGAAAAGTATAAAAGAGGACAAGAAAATATTAGATTTACTAATATATATATATATATATATATGTGTGTGTGTGCGCGCGTGCGCGATATTGCAGTAGATGTATTTAGAGTAAATAATTT
>JAMLFY010000001.1:53329710-53354687 GCA_030441495.1 Dalbergia oliveri | reverse complement strand
TGATAAAATCGATCCTTTTCGTCTAAAAAACAAAGCCAAACACATTAGAAATGTAGTTGATTTTAGATTGTCTCAGTCTCATTCAATTTCTCATTTTTCCATATTACTTTTCTAGATTTCTTGATAACTATCTTTGCATTGTGCAGATGATCCAGGGCTTCCTTGTGCTCAACATCACCGTAAATTCTTAAAGGAACATGTCATTTTCAAGGAGGTGTGTTTTTTCTTTTCTTTTCTTTTTTTTTTTGGTGAGAAAAACAAGATGTTAGGCAAATCTGTGCTTGGGCCAGGAAGTTTTACCTAGTTGTATTTTATTTATTTTCTCTTGTAGGCCATACCCATAAAAGATCCCTTTGTCTTGTCAAAGATACATCAGACATATAGAGTTGGTTTTTTGAAGGTTTGGCTTTTTTTTTGAGACTTTCACTACAGATCACCTGATTGCTTTCTTCTGGAATGTGATTTTTATTTTACTTCCTCTTTCGACATTCAGGATGTTGTTTTGGCTAGGGTCTTGGATGAGGCTATTTGTGCAAATCTCAACTCCATAATACATGCAAATAACGCCATTGTAAGATTTGATTAGTATTAAAAGAACAATTTCTCATTTAATATATTATGTTATATCTTTATTGTTAACTGCTGTCATTTTTTTAGGTTGTTTCTTTGTTGAAGGACGACAATACATTTATCCAGGAGTTGTTTGCTAGGTTAAAATTGTCCTCTACCACTCTAGAATCGAAGAAAAACTTGGTAAATCTTGATGAATGTATTTTTTAATTGGCTTCTCTTGGGCTGTAGTTGAAAGTCTTAGAAATGTTGGGATGCAATGGAAAAGCTTTGCCTTCACTATATTTTGATATTAATAAGGGGAAAAAAGGGGTCATTTAAAGGTTCTAAGTTTGAATTTTTCAATTTAACCTTTATAATTTTTATTTTTGAAATAACTTAATCTATGGCTTAAAACAGTAAATCAAATGACAAATTTTTTAAAAAACGAGTGTTTGTAGGTGATTTGTTCTCCTTACATTCCCTTCTCTTTTAAAAACTTTTGAACTCTCTTAACATGGGGAACTATTTCCTTCCCATCCTTCCCCTGCCATTGCTCTCTCTCTCATTGCCTCTCATTGGAGATGTAGCTTATTATATATGCAGAGCATATGGTTCCTTTGAATCATTTGATGACACTTTTCCCGATCAGTTAACTTGTTTCATAAATCTGGAAGTAGATTGCTTGTGTTGAGCTGGTTCTTGATCATTGATCAAGGTAACACTTATTATTACAAAATCCTCATTGTGCTTCAGTTTTAAACTTCATTGTAGCTTTGCATATGTTTTGGTGTATAACTCAGCCTAATCTAGTGAAAGTTAACTTGTTCTCTTGTTTTCATCGTGGTCACAGCATTAAATTTCCCAAACTTGTGATGGACAAAACATAGGCAGAATGTCTTTTTATAAATAATAACCCTTGTAATCTGGAATAACTTTTTTAATAGAAAAGTGCACATTTAAAATTGTTGCTCTATTTTATTTTAGCTTTTAGGAATAATAAAAAAATATAAAATGTCTTTGAAAAGTAATACTTCCTTTTACCAATAGCTCATCTCCTTGGAACAAAACCAAGTGGTAAAATGTTCTGTTCCTCCATCTTTCTTTTAATTAAGAGTCATGTACATCAAGATGCACTGTAACAATAGTGACGATAGATAATTGAACGAATAAATGAGGGTGATGCTTATATTTCTTTTAAAATGATTAAATGAATTATGACTGAGACTTTTATCATATATTGAGATTTTATATATGTGCGGATTTTATCCTATCTTGTATTATTATAGTGTTTAAATTCTAAAGCAGTCTTGGTTGATACTCATTATCTTCCTCACTGCTGATTCTTGTTTTGAATATATTTGCCTCTTTCATGGGATGAACAGGTCTATTTCTTGCACGAGTTTTGTAGTTTAAGCAAGAGCTTACAGATGGTCCAGCAGCTTCGGCTTTTTAGGTATGTTAGTGGTACATCCTGAACAACCTGTTCTGCTGCTTGGCTTCCTTCATCAATTTAAAAATCCGCTGCTATTGTTCACATGTGATCTTGGTAACTGTTTGGCTGATTACCTGTCAAGTTTGCTTTTGTTAACTTTCATACGTATGGTAGTTTTCAATGGAAACCAATTCTTCTTAATCTGTCATATTTTCATCATGGATCTAATTAGAGCTTTTCAACTAAGCCTTATGGAAATATCTCTATAAGAATTTGCAAGTGCAGCATGGCATCTTCACATGCTGTTCATTAGCATTTTTTAGTTAATCATATAACAGCTTATAAAGGCTACTTCTGATATGTAGTTGTAGGTTGTGAATAGTCATGTCTATTGTAGCTTTTGGGTGCAGCTATTATACATAATCTTTTACATCACTCTTCTGACTTGTAGCTCTGATGCCTGACTCATTTTTATTATCGTATTTTGATATTTTTCTTGTTTTGGGGACTTCTTGAATCCTGTTGGTTTTTAGTTTTTAATTCTGCATGTTTTTAGGGATCTAATGAATGAAGGTATCTTTGATGTTGTCACCGATATTTTACAAAGTGAGGACAAGAAGCTTGTGCTAATAGGGTATTGATTCCCCTTTGTCACTTTGATCTGTATAAAATTCAGTTTTTACAATCCTTATGATTAATTTCTAATACGAAGTCATTGTGATGGTTGCAGAACAGATATCCTCATTCTCTTCTTGAATCAGGATCCTAATCTTTTGCGGTCCTATGTTGTTCGGCAGGAAGGAATAACACTTCTAGGACTTATGGTATGTTTTGTATGCAAATGAGGTCTCACACACATTCTTCGTAGATGACATGCATGTATAAAAAATTAGCAGAATATGATTTGCTCCCTCTCATTCTTTTAATTCCTAGACCAAAAGTCAATTGTGTTGCTTGGTGGGGTGTTTTGTTTGTCTCCAAGTAGAAATTGTGTGCTAACCTGAATGCTACAAACTGTTCTACGATGAACATGTGGTTGGGATTTGTAGCCTATGGTAGTTAAACTTAAGTATGATTGGAAGCAATGAATACAAAGACTTAAATGGCATAGTCTTGGTAATGGTTGATTTCAGAGCAAAAGCTAGGTTGGAACAGTGGACTTTCAGGAGTGTGAACTGTCAATGGTATTTGTGAAAATGGACCATTGGGTATGATTGCTTTTAGGGATCCTTAGAAGATGGGGGAAATAGGGTTAGAAGGAGAGAACAGATCTGAAGAAGCCAAGCTTCATAACTTCTGAACTTATCCTTATACAGCAAAAGTGTAAAACAGTGTTTGCCAAACTTCAAAAACCAATAAGGATAATTCAGTTCAGTTGTATTGGTTTATAAATCTTGTGTCTTGGGCATCTGTACAGATGTTATGGTTTATGGAAGGCTACTCCAACAGGTATTTATGAGACATGCTATCATATACAGGTTAAAGGAATGATAACGGATTTTGGAGAGAACATGCATTGTCAGTTTCTTGAGATTCTTCGCAGTTTATTGGATTCATGCACATTGTCTGGACCACAGGTGCCTGTTTCTGCTATTTTCATTTACCTCTCCATTTTTTAACCTTATTTGTGATTGCTTTGTTTGTGACCATAATTCTTCTTGACCAATAGATTTTCATGTTTTTTTTTTTTAAATTTTATTTTCTTATAATGAGAGAAACCTACCTTCGATTGACAATTAATTGATTTCAAGTTCATTTTCCTGATATGAGATTTTTTAAATAACTTTTTTAAACTTACGTGCATTTTTTCCATAATAATGGTTGTATTTTGTTTAAATTGTAAATCTCTCTGCTCCTTATTAATATTTAATCTTTACAGTTGGTGATGTAGTTTGTCTATATTTGATGTTGCTAATTTTTTATCTTGTATTTTTTGTTTTGCGAACCCTCAGGGCGTCAAACTTTCATTTTGTTGTAACTTTGCATCTGGAGTTGATACAGTTGAGTTTGTTTTTACTGGTTTAGATTTTAAATCACAATTTCTGTTTTATGATATACCTACTAATTGTTGGAAAAGCTTGTCATTTTAAATTAAATGCGAGTTCAAAGTCTTTTTCTTACTTTGCATTTGAAGTCAATGTGTTTAAGTTAGTTTGTGCAGGTGTAAGTTTTGAATGTTGAGTTGTGTTTTATAATATATGTGCTGAATTGTTGGAAAAAAGTTTTCAGTTAAAGTTTCACATAAGATTGAAGTCTTTTTCTAGGTTTATAAGATATGTATTCCTGGACTTGTTTATTGATTATTAGTTCTATGTGGCAGAGGGATGCTATTATTGATATTTTCTTTGAGAAGCATTTGGGTCAACTGGTCGCAGTTATAATAGCATCATGTCCTTCAGAAAATATTGCTGATGCAAGCGGGAAATCAATAGGTCCTGGAAGAAGATTTCAGTGTCGGAGTGTGACAAAGCCGGAGATACTATCAAATATATGTGAATTACTATGCTTTTGTGTCCTACATCACCCATATAGGATAAAGTATTTCCTCGCTGCTCTGGAGTAGTCTGAATCAACTTTTTTGGTGTGAATCATGAAAATCCTGATAATGGATATCTCTTTGCTGTTTGCAGGTGCAACTTTCTTGTTAATAATGTCATTGAAAAAATTTTGCTATTGACAAAGAGAAGAGAAAGATACTTAGTTGTTGGTGGTGTCCGGTTTGTCCGCACCATACTCTCCCGTCATGTAAGTGTACATATGTATATATATGATAACTGTTAAGAATAGATGCAACCATTTTATAATTTATCAATAATTTTTGGGAAAATTGGCCTTTTGCTGTTTTTAAGCAGCTTATGTTAAATGTTGGGTCTACATTCTTTGCTATGGTTTCTTGTTGCTCTTCTGGAATTAAGTTTTGGAATTCAAGATCCTGTGGGTTGAAGTGGCTGCACCTGTAAATTCTATGCGATTAGCCATCTTGTTGCTTTAAGCTTTTACTGCAATTCTATTTTTTCATTTTTGTATTTTTTTCCAATGCAGTTGTTGTTTCCTGTAGATTTCCGGTGGATTTCTCCTTACATGCTATGCATCTAACAGTTTGGAGTGTTAACCTGCAGGATGAGCATCTGATAAACTATTTTGTTAGGAACAACGTTCTCAAACCCATTGTAGATGTCTTTGTTGCTAATGGCAATCGCTACAATCTGCTCCATTCTGCAGTTCTGGAACTTTTTGAGTATATTCGGAAGGTGCTGATCCTAATATGTATTGATTGCTTATATTAAATGCTGCAAGCAACTTTGCGCTGACAATGTTGTATCGTGTAGGAGAATATGAAATTATTGCTGAAATATATAGTTGACTCTTTCTGGGATCAGCTGGTGAAATTTGAGTACTTGGCTTCCATTCACTCGCTGAAAGTAAAATATGAGCAGGTATATTAATCTTCTTTATAAATTTTACCCCCTTGACTTCTGGGGTAAACCGTAGACACATTACACAGGTTTGAGCTTACATGCTTGCTTGCAGTGTTTGGATAATGGTGGGACAAAAGAAGCTGCGAACGTAATGGACCTGCGAAGAAGAATTGATGAGCGTGCTCTGGAGAAAGAAGAGGAACACTACTTTAATGAGGACAGGTACGTATCTGCTCTCAAGGTTATTGTTGGAGATTTTATACGACTAATACGGAGTCTCATGAATTTTTGGGGGTTGGATTAGTGATGAGGATGATATAGCCTCTGCTTCTGTTCCACGTAATCAGAAAGGCCGACAACAACCCGTATCCAATGGCGTTGCTGCAAGCTATTCGCAATCAAGGTAGGCTAATGTTTCTTTGTATTTTTCTTATTTCAATTTTCAAAAGTCCGTAAGCTTTAATGTAATTTGTTCATCTTGATTTTCAGTCCAAGGTCGTGTGGACTAGTTGACTACGATGATGATGAGGATGATGAAGATTACAAGCCACCACCAAAGAAGAAGAAAGAAGCTTCTGAGGAGGATGAAGGGGAATTGGAGTTTCTTGTGCTTAAAAGGAATTTGCCTTCAAAGGATAAGGAGCCAGAACTCGTGAAGAAGCAGAAGTTATCCAAGAATCCAAAATCTAAAGATGGTGTTTTTGCTGCTGTGTGTTCAACCTTGAGCCAAGCTGTGCTACCTGGTAATAAAACTGCAAATAACGATCATACAGGTGCTCGAACAGTTGAGGGGAGAGTGAGGTCAAGTGAAGACAATCAGGGAGAGGGGCCAAATGTTTCTACTAGTTGCAACGATAATAGCAACAAAGCAGCTGAGGATAACCACGTAGAAAAAGAAACTGAAGCCCTAGAGGCTTTTCTGACTGTTCGAATGGAACTTCAGATAACATACAATTGGGTGGAGAGGAACGTCCATTGGTTCCGCCAAAATCCTCGCCAGAGATGGCCGTAAATGGATCATAAGCTTTTAGAATCATATGCAGAAAGGCAGATTGTTTGTTCTATTCGACGTATATTGCTGGTGACTAAGTGGTTACTGACACTGCCAAAGCGATAGCTTTGAGAAAAAGGAATTATACCTAAAAGGGGGTAATTTCTGATTATGCGTTCCATCGAGGACATGTGGAGATACTGTACAGTGCCACTAAGGCAGGAAGACATTAATACAGCAACGTGGGAGAATCTGCTTCTATCCTTGTCTGCTATTTCGGGCTTTGAGCTTAGTAATTGTTGCTTTTGTATAACGTTCCGGAATAAACATCTTCTGTTTTTCTCTGGCTTTTTTTTTTTTTTTGTGTTTACCTTCTCTTCAATTTTTACCCGTCCAGCTCATCTACTTTGATAGCACTTGCCAGTGGATCCGGGGTGCGGGTGGGGGTGAACTTGATATTGTTCCCCTTTTCAGAGTTAGTTGAACTTCGTGATACAGGGCGCCAATATCTGCCCTACACAGGTTTTCCTTGTGCTTCTTACTTTTTTTTCCCCCTTTGGTTTTCGTTTGGATGGTGGATGTGATGGTAGGGTTATGTGCAGGTGCAGCGAGTTTCTAGGGCCAATTTTTCACAAATGTAGTAGGGAACCATCATCCATTGTAAATCTGTATTGAACTGTTACCTATGCAATGACTCCTTAATCAGTTCTGCCACATCGTGAATGGATTTACATAGGCCAGTTTTACCTAGATGTTGCGTTTTTCAAATGGCTGACAAAAACGTTACGGACACGAACTGAACCCCGTGCTTACGAAGTTTTGTGGGAGTGGCGTGGGAAGTTAGGGTTTTTGCTTTGTTTTTTGGTTTTTTGGGGTCTTCCATGGGTAATAAGTTTAGGACATCATTTGTGCAGCAACCGAGGTCCTTTTATGAGCAACCAAATGTGAAAATTTTGCGTAACGAGTCTCCCTCAGTTGTTCTGTTTGTTTTTCGCTCAACAAATGCTCTGTTGTATTAAATGGAAACATCAATAAAATTTACTTATGTTGGGTATCACGGTAGCTGTTTCTCCTTGCGTGGGGCACATGATGTGCTGCGCGTCCGTGATGACCATGGAAGTTGTCACGGAGTAGTCCATCAGCTGCCTCCTTTTCGTTCCTGCTTAGGGGTGACTGCAACTATTTTTCATTGAGTGGAATGATTAAAAGAAAAGAAAAAAAGAATTTGAATAGTATTTCTTCATGAGCTACTAATATTAAGTAACTCAGGAGCTGTTTGGAAAGTATTTTGCAGAATAATTTTTGATTTTTAAACAAAAAATGAAAAAAATTTATTTAGTTGGTTATTTTTTTCAGGTTGATTTTAAAAATAAAAAATAGGTTGTGTTTTAAAGTAAAAATTAGAAAATGGCTGAAAAATATTTTTTGAATTCTATTTTTTAAAACAAAAAGAATGCGATAACACGATATAATTGGTTGGTTTTATTAATTAATACCCAAAATAGTTTTTAAAATATTATTTTAAAATAGTTTTAAAAAATTCAAAAATAAAAACTAATTCCAAACAATCCTGTTGCATTTTATTACCCGTAAAAAAAAGTAGCATTTTTTTCAGAAAGTAATTCAGTTACTGGAGAGATTACCTCATTCTATTGCTGAATTGGTCCTCATTGGCTATCTATTGTTGTGCTGGAATGGTTTGTTATTTGATAATTGTTTTTCCGGTTTAGGCCCCGCAGCGTATTAAAAAAAATGAAAAATACTGATCCTCATTGCATTTGGTGTAAGTTATAACAATAACAACGTAATTCTACACTTTTAAGTCATGGACCGTATTTGAAAATAAATTAAAGATTTTTAATTCCTCCTAGTCTATCTTTTTTATATATATTTTTTATTGTATTGATTCTTCTGTTATTAAGTCAATATATATATCAGCAACGTCACCAAAAAAACACCAAAAAATACATATATCAGCAAGTCAAAATTCTCAAGGATTTGCTAACGTATCTAACAGTATAGTAGTACTAGTAACTATTAACTAGTGAGTGAGATGTGCTCGTTCGGATTTGAGACACGTGTTACTTCTGTTGCAAATAGTTTGGCACCAAGTGCGTATTCTCGTACTTCTGGGACATCCACGTGTGGGTCATACGAACACGTTTTCTTCAACTCACTGCTTCTCCCATCTTCTGTCAGACACCTTGCCCTGATCTCTTCCTATCTTGTCCCTCTTTTTGGAACTATTTACTACTTACCAATCACTTTCCTTTTTCTTTTTCTTCTTTTTTTCTTATTCTCTCTGTTTTGGTGCTTCTAGTGCGAACCTCATAGGGTTGGAACGAGGGTTGCAAATTAATTAACGAAGATGAACAATAGCAGCAGCAATTTGGAGACGCGTTCTATGCTTGATGAGCTTAGTACCTATCACAAAGGGGGGCTCTTCGACCATGGCCACCCCCTTCTCAACCGCATTGCTGAGAGCTTCGTCAAAGCTGCTGGGGTCCGTTCTAACAACTTCTAATTGACCTACTCTCTCTCTAATTTATGCATGCATGTACGCTGTGTGAAATAGTTAATCGATGCTTCACTTCTAATAATGTTGAGTCTTGATTCTCAATGGGCTTTCTATCTGATAATATATCTTCGTCATTCATTTCTTCCAGATAGGAGCGGTTCAAGCCGTGTCCCGTGAAGCCTATTTCACAGCTATTGAAGGTGCAATAGTTTAATTTTGCATTATAAATGTAGAGTTAATGCGTATTTTACTAACTTTATCCTAATAATATTTTTTTAACTTTTAAAATGAGTTAATTTAGTTCTTAACATTGCAAAACATTAGTCATTTTAACCCTTCAATTCACTTTTATTTAACATTCCATCAATTAAATAATAATAGGTAATCTTACATGATACCTTAACATATCTTATGTCATTTAAAGTACAATAAAGTTTAAAATAATTTATTTTAGTGTCTAAAATATGCAAAATGAGTTATTTAAATTTTAATTTTAAATTATAGAATGACTCATTTTGTGCATGTTAGACATCAAAATGAGTTATTTTAAACTTTGTTCTACTACAAAAAACAAATGATATATCATATCACTAAGGTTACCTGTAATAATTTAATTGATGAAATGTTAAATAAAAGTGAACTAAAGGTAAACTCACATCTTGTAATGTCAGGAATTAATTTTACTTATTTTAAAAATCAGGGATTAAAATGATTCACAATTATAATGAGGAATTAAAATAACCATTAACTCTATAAACGCATATGGAACTGGTTAATTATTTGAATGCCAAATTCCCAATTGATGTTTTCCTTGTATGCGTGTGTTACTCTGTTTCGTACATTATTATTTTATGTAAATGACTTGATTTTTTAGTGGGAATGTTGACACATTATTGGAAATTAATCGATGATTATTATTAGCATGATGCTGTCCGTGCTATGGGTTCATAATTTCAAATATAGGTACAGGGCTTGATAATACTGGCGGTATGCCTCCAGAAGTTTCTGCTTCCAAGAAACATCGTTTGCACGGCCTCAGAGGTACATGCCCCATTAACTTGAATCGGTTTGGACTTCGGATTTTTTTGAGTATGGAAATATGAATCTTTAATATAAGTTGAGTTGCAAATATATTGATCCCCAAACAAAAGAAGAAAAGTTTGTGTCCATTTATGGTGCTTGGCTGGGGATGGAACCTAATAGATAGCAAAATAGTAATACTTGTTTCACTTTTGTATTTGTATACATGCAGGAGAGACCAGCAGCAAATCCCTTGAGGCCATGGTGAGTTTAGGAAATTTGACTATTATATATACTTCAAAACTCGCGTCATTGCATTAATATTCCGTAACTGAACTTGTATTATTGTCAATCGGATGGAGATCACTTGTTCCAAAACCGTGTCCCTTTTCCTTGTCTCTTCAATCATCATCAATCATTTATTGCCACATGTAAGCCTTTTGTCTTATTCTATGGTTTTTATTGTTGTCTTCTTTTTTTTCCCCTTCCTCAGGTGAAGAATACCGGGAAAGAGTCCTTGCAATGGGGTAATGATACATTCCCTGTGACTAAAGGACGCAATATGCTTCTATGATATGTAAATTTGCTTGTGATTACCTATTGTTTTTAGCTCGGTAATAAATTATATTAGCTAAACTTGCAAGACAAAGTTGATTATTATGACTGCATATTCTAGTTTCCTCATGGTCATGTTCTGTGTCTAGCCTACTACCATTGATCAAGGGGTTTTTTGCCTCATCAAGGAGAACACGTTTTAAGGTGAATACCTACTTGTGTGGATGCAAATGAGCCTCACAGATTTTTCCAAAATGCAGGACTGGCTGCAGGAATATACTCAGGTCTCACATATGGGCTGAAAGAAGCTCGTGGAGCTCATGATTGGGTAATGCTTTAATTTTAAACCACAATTTTGCAGTGTTTCTCTATAAATGGAACAACAGCAATACTACATTAATCTTCAGTGCAGTGAACAATACATGCTTCTTAGTCTCAAATTAATCAGGAATTTTTTGGTTATCTTAACCATCCAATTACTTCTCGCGCAACATTTTGTTACCCCTACCCTTATTATTTTCTTTAGCAGCCTAGTGGAAGATGTTCTGTTGCTGGTATTTGCTTAGAAATTAATGAACATTTGTTCTATTTGATGCAGAAAAATAGTGCGGTTGCGGGAGCAATCACTGGGGCTACACTTGCACTTACATCAGAAGACTCATCTCATGAACAAATTGTGCAATGTGCCATCACTGGAGCCGCAATCTCCACAGCAGCAAATCTTCTCACGGGGATATTCTAAACTGTTGCCCTCTTAAGATTGGGTTTATCAATTGATAACCTTTTTTTTATCACATGAATTGTGGCAATTACTATTAGTACATGTTTATCATGAACTTGCAACGATTTCCTTCGAAGTTTTAGTGTTCTCATTAAGGACCTGACCTCTTTGTCAAAGGCTCTTTGAATTATGGCCTAAGCAAGCCTCTTTTCTTCCTAATAACACCTGATTTTCTTTAAAAGAAACATGGAGAATCTAATTTTGACATCTTCAACATTCAAACGTTGTTGCTTTGAAATTTAGCAATAAATATGTCGTTGTTATTCAACTTCTATGTGGCACTCGTGCTATGTAAAATTTATTAGTTAAATAGACGTGGTTGTATGTTGGAATGAGAAACATGAAACTAAATTCGATGGGGTAGGATCGGTGAGCCTTAACAAAATATAATCAATTCAATAAAATTTTAAGATTAAACGGGTTATTAGTCCTCATGCATTCCGTAAGGGTGTGTACATGAGTTTTGAGAGAATGGAAAGAAAAGTTATCAAAAGAAAATAAAGGGAAAGGGAAGGAAAGGTTTTACAGGATTTCAAAGTTTAAAATTAATAAGGGAAATGAAATGAAGGGTTTATAATGTATTCTTATAATTTTATTCTTCATTAAATTAATTTAATACAGTTAACATATTTTATATTAATTGGTATAAATAGAATTTTGATATTTTAATAGGGATGATATAGTAAATTAAATGATAATCAATTTAAAACCTCCCAAATTAGGGGAATTACAAAATAGAGATTTTGGAGGGTTTTGATGGGTTAACAAAAATCCTCAAACATCTTCCCCTCCTAAAAATATAACTCATAAACACATTCAAACCCCTATAACTCTTTTCCTTTCTTCTCTTTCCCTTTTAAATTAAACTCGTGAACACACCCTAAAAGTCCTCAAATGCAATGTGTGCTTGTCCCATGCTGCATTAATCCCTCAAATTGGGTAAGTTGGCTAAACTATAGCTACATTAGACACTGCAAGTTATTTTCACTCAATCTGATACTCAAGAGGAATGTTATTTGCAAGGTTCTAAAATTTGAACATCAAACCGATTGGGCAAGGGTTCAGAGGTTTACCCTTTATGAGGTCCAATATAGTATATAATAAAACATATATTTATATAAATATATAAAAATATAAAATAGAATATATGTCACAAAATAACTAAAAATTAAATTAGACATCAACAAAACCCATAGAACATAACATAATTCATCTCTTAGCCAAAATAAACATTATCCATATGGATCAAATATCTGAAGTTACTACTTCCTATATTAGAAAAGAAAAAAATAGGAAATATGAGATTTTAAGCATTTTTTTTTAAAAAAACCCAAAATAATGCA
This sequence comes from Dalbergia oliveri, assembly GCA_030441495.1. NCBI lineage: Eukaryota > Viridiplantae > Streptophyta > Magnoliopsida > Fabales > Fabaceae > Dalbergia > Dalbergia oliveri. The sequence continues at coordinate 53,342,076 of JAMLFY010000001.1, read as the reverse complement.
ATGTTGTAATTTTTTACAAAAAAAAAAAATGGTTCAAACTGTTTTTGCCCGGGCCGTTCCTGGCTTCCTTTACTCTTCTCTGGGCCTTTCAGGGCGGTTTTGGGGTCCAACCACCACACAGGCCGGTCCTGCCCCAGCCGCCACCAGCCCCGCCAATTTTCAGAACAATGGTTATTTGTACGCACACTTTGTGGGATATCGTGCTGATATACTTTTATCTACCATTAGATGAGATGTATGTGGGTTTCAAACTAAGTGAGGTTTATACTCCATTCAATGGTAGATAGGAGTATATTAGCACGTGTCTCACAAATAACTAGTACAAATAACATTTCTCGATACTCAATTCAACATCTAGTGTGCTCCAGTCATATAATCACCACCATCCTAACATACGAGAGAAAACGGGGGAAATTAACTTCCAGAATAGCTCTAGAACTCGAATTTAAGTGTGGTTGTAGCCTGGGCTTGGCTTTTGTTTATCAAAAGAAAATAGTGTGGCAGCAGTAAAAAAAATTTAGATTATCAGTAATTTTTACAATGAAAAACATTCCTTTTAAGTATTCTAACAAAATGTTAAATTATTATTATAATTTTTTAGATTTCTTCGTTGAAATGAGTTTTAAGTCAATTATTAGATCACCATAATTTCTTAATTGATTTTTAAAAATTATTTTGCTTTCATCTATTTTTATTATATATATTTTAAAGAGTTTGATTTTAATGGATTAAAATAGTAAACTTTGTTTATCCTGTCACCCATTTACGTGATCTTTTAGTAGTGAATGCGAGATTCAATCACCTTTATGAAAGTGATAATTGTGCATAGAAATTAAATTCTATTAAATGCGTTTAATTTTAATGAACTGACATAGTAAAACACTTTTCTATCATGCAATCAAAATTTTTCATTTATATTGACATTTCAAGTTATGGATGCTAGAGACAACTATCATGACTTATGTAATAATGTATGATTAGATGATTACGTAAATAAGTTATACTACCAGTACATAAAATTAAATTCTTTAAATATACAAACTCAATATTATATAAAATTAAGAAATTAGTTTTTATATATTGACTACATCTAGAATAAATCATAAGTAGTTACTATGATGGATATATATATAGGGAATGACTCAAGTGAAATGAGTGATTTATTGTGAGAGTAAGATGATCAAATCTAAATCGTTGAATCTTATATAAATGGTCAAAATCACGTGACATTTTTAAATGATCACGCATCACTAATTACTATTAATAACTTTCAATCTTGATCATTCATATATGGTTATGCGGCCCAAATTTGCTCCTCTAACTCTCATAATAAATCACTCATCTCACTAGAGTCATCTCCTATATATATATAAGGGCCATATCACATGAGATGACCTGCTTATTGTGAGAGATGAGAAAGATCTCTAACAGCCTCTAGATCAAAATTAATGGCTTAGATTAAAACCTATGAGTAATCACTCAAACGATTCTTAAACCTTCTTTCTTCCGTTGTCCTTTTTCTATAGAAAAATGTTACTAGTACTCATTATGTGTGGGACACAATACCAACTCACACCCCATTTATCATTGGATGAGGTGTGAACCCCATTAAGTAAGGTCCGCACTATCTAATGGTGGATGGGGTGTGAGTTGATACGTTGTCCCTCACACAATAGTACAAATAATACAACTCCTTTCTATATTGTCTTTGCCTTTATTTTTCTCGCCACCTACTCGCCTTTACCAATTTTTAGCAAAGACCAGGGAAACTATTTTAATCTTTCCATCTGCAACAGCATGTCACATTTTCAACAGCCATACCTCGAAAAAATATTTTATGCAATACCTTAGGTATATTTTTCCCTAGGAGAGTTTAGTGTAGTACACGTGTCCCTAGACAAATTTAGGATCGCCATGGGTTCCTCTGGACCCACTCGTGTAGTGGTGGACCCCACTTGAATTATAGCCTAAAGGATTGAGAGAAACACTCTGGATAGCGTTGCAACGGTCATGGAAGGAAGGTGGTGTAAGTTAGCAAAATGTGATGCTCTGGTGAGTATTGTAGCGCTCAAGTGAGTGCTTAGCACTAAAATTTTTATAAAAACCCTTAATTTGGGGTTCATACCATAAAACATGATTTCCTCACCCTAAGCACAAGAAACTTCGGCTCTCCACCCCTTTTCACTCTCTAAATGTGATACCCTAGGTACACGGAAGTAGTAAGGTTCTGCATTGTCCCAAAGTTCCCATAGGACCCAGCGGCGGGTCCTGAATTTTTTCTAAGTCTGGATCCTACACCTCCTTGGAGGACTATATGATAGAACCATATTCTTGGAATTAAAAGTCCCGGTAATGGTTCCTAGAGGGAAAATAAGTTGAAGAGTGATTTTTAATGAATTTTATCAAACCTTTAAGCGTTTCATTCTTAACCCACAAGTTTAGAAAATCAAAGAAATTCTCGGATTTGAACTAAAACCCAAATTTTGGATTCTGAGTTGTTGGGATTTTAATTTTTTAGATATTTTATTTGAATTCAAATGGGGGGTATTTCCTTATTTACATTTATGTTTTAAAGTTAATGGGAAGTAAAATAGATAATTAACTTAAAAAAATAAGTGAACCTCCTGAAGGGCCCCAGTCATTTCACCGCCCAGGCGGTAGGAAAGGCCCGTCGAGAAAGACCTCCTGGAGACCGCCCGGCGGTGAGAGAGAAGTGAGCTGGAAAGAGAGGGACTGCCCAGGCGGTCATTTCACCGCTCAGGCGGTAAAGTTTATAAAAACCGTGTTTCGGGCTTCAGAACGCGCAGAACGCGTTCCCTTCTTCTTCTTCATCAATTTTCTTCTCTCTCAAATCCATCATTTTCAAGCTTCAAGGTGAGTATATGCTATTAGATTATGTCTTTATTTCTTTATAATCTTGGATTTGGGATATTTCTTTCATTGTTATCAAGTGGGGGTCCTCCCCAATTTTGTTAAGATAGAGCCCTCCAGAGATTATTAGAGTTTAATCTAGAGTTATAATTGCTCTATGGCAGTTGTTGGTGCCATTCCAAGTTCTCCATTGGTGGGGCCCACATACTCCCGAATTCAAACGGTGAGTGGGTTTAGATCCTATGATCCTTATGTTGATCATTAGAGTTAATTTTAGTAAATTATGACGTGGCCATATGATATTAGAAATGAAAGCATGAAATATATGTTTTTCTGAAAACTCATGGGACCATTATTGTTAAAAGTGATTTTTATTAAAGAGCAAGAGTATGAATATGATTATATTTAGAGATTTATGAAATATTATGATGATTTCCAGAGTAGAGCACAAGTATATGTTAGGGCTTTTAGAGAAAATAAGTATTTTTATGATACTAGAAGTATGAAATTCAATATGATTCATAACAATTGCTAGATACATATTCTGTGGGCTTGAAATCGGAATGCCTAAAGAGGTGATCCCTTGGGTATGATTTTATAGTCAAGTTATGCTAAAGTCAGATTGTTAGGTTATATGAGACCAAAGCTTTAGAGTTTCAAGAGTTTTCATGTTTAAATAATTTTATATATATTAGAGATTTTATGATTTCAAGAATAGAGTTTTAAGAGAAATGATTAGAGATGTTGTAATGATTATATGAATTTCAGAATTATTGATTTTATATATTAGAGCTTGTGAACTCTAGGATAGAAGACTTTGAGAAAAGATTTAGATTTCTGATTAGTTAGAGTGGCTATAGAACGGCTGTATGTTAACGGCAGTTAGTTAACCTTGGTATACCAGTCACCCAAGGCCAGAAATTAGAAATGAGACCTAATTAGGTGTCCCAGAGTTTAGAGATATTGTTATGTCACATGAATTGTGCATAACAGAGATTTTGTTTCTATAGTACTATTATTTATGTTTTTCAGAGATATTGATGCTTTTAAGATAATATTTGATTTAAAAGCGTTATGTATATGTACAGAAAATGATTTCTCGATAGAGTAAGAATTTAGAGATGTTTTCTATGAATATGATTTTAGAGATATTATATTAACTAGTTTGATGATAATTTATTTTCTTGATTGTCCCATGAGAGGTTATGGGTGAGGCCTACTCATTAGTTTTAGATGAAACTCACCCATCTCCCTTCTTCCATTCCAGATTTGCCCAGTCCTTCTCCTCCACCTCCCCCAACAGGAGAGATTCTCAGTGGTGGGCTTCACTTCAGAGTGAAGTTGCATGTGGTATTTTGTAAGAGATAGAGTGCTCCAGTGTACATTGAGGTCCAGACCATTAAAATAATGCATGTTTTGTATTTTCAAGATTATGATTTTTATGGTATTGAGAGCAACTTGATGTTTGTATTAGAGATATATATATATGTATATATCTAGAGCTTGATTATGAAAGTATTTAAAATGATTTAATTTCCAAGGAGCTAGAGATTTATATTAGAGACGAAATTATGTTTGGAACTGGATTTTATTAAATTAGGCATATAGAGAGACTTAGAGGTCACGAGGCTTACGTGAGATGGGATTCCCCATGTGCCCATGTTCCCAAGTCGGGTCGTGACACTAAACTCCATTTTCTCTCAAAACCAACCTAAATATTTCATTTCCAAGGTCTTAAGGAATGTTATCTAAGTGATTCTGCTTCTTTCTTTCAATTTCTTCTTGTCTTGGGTTGGCATGAAGGTTTCTATGCCTTTCAAGGAAGGGAAGTTCTTCCATAGTGTTAGAAATGTATTTATGTAAATAAGGATTGTTAGACATTAATTTAGAATTCTATCAATTCCATGGCAGATCCTGGTGTCATTCCTGCTTCATAGGATCCTATTAGTGTAGAACCATCATCTTCTGCCACTCCATGTGAGTGGGTTCATATATGTAATCTCTATGTTAGTTATTATAGTTATTTTCATCAGAATATGAAACGTACATAGTTTTAGAGTTTATTTCTAAGAACAATTGAGATTTCTGCTAAATTGTGAATTCATGGTTTTTTCAAATAGCATGAACTGAGTATTTTTAAAAATCATGGGACCATTATTGCTAAAGTGAGCTTCTAAGAAAACTAGAATATGAAAATGATTGTTTAGAGTTGAATTGATGATTATATGATTTTTGGTCCTGGATATTGTGCATGAGGAAGTTTTGAACCCTATGATAGAGGACTTTATGAAATATAGAGAAAGGATTATGATTTCTGTTCAGCAGGTAGCTATAGAGAATAGGCTGCATGTTACGGTAGTTAATTCGTTAACCTTGGTACCAAATAGCCCAGGGCCAGAGATATAGAGAATTTATTGTTATATTGGGGACAACGATACATAATGCCCAGATGTGACTTGGAGATTTATATTCATAGTTTTGTTACGTCATATACATTGTGCGTAACTAGAGTAGAGACTTCTGTTTCTCTATTAAAGTACTATTGGGTCGATTTATATAAAGCTATGATTTTGATTACATGATTTTAAGTATGAAAAGCTTTAAAACCTTATTACTATTATTGTTATTATGATGTTGTATATCTTCCCTTGGTGTCCTATGAAGGGGTTCTAGGTGAGGACTCACTCATTGAGTTTTGGTAACAAAACTTATCCCTCTTTTCCTTCTCTTATTTTACAAATACAGGAGCTGATGAGGGTCCTGCCCACCATCTTCTTCCCAACAATGTTAGATCTAGTTGGCAAGCATAATTAGGTGAAATGTTACTGTGTTGCTCTAGAAGTGCTCCAAGTGTAAATGTAGGAGGATCGTGAACCATAGAGCATATTCTATGTTTTGCAAGTTATAATATTAATTTGGGCTGTACTTATATGATTTTATCATTATGATTGTTTTGTATATGATAGACTCTTTATATATTTGATAGTATAGTGGACTCTATGTTTAATAATTGAACTTATGATTTCAAACTTTAGAAACGAGTTATGAGATTTTAGTTTATATCATATGATTTAATAAAACAGGTGACTAGTTTTGAAAGATGAAACTATATTTTGAACGTTTTATGATTTATTGTGCATATAGAACAACACAGATCATGGGGTTTACATGGGAATTGGATTTTTCACGTGCCGGTCATGTGCCCGGATTGGGTCGTGACATTTTAGTTGCATAATCTCATATTTTTCAAGGCCTTGGATGATGTATGTTGATATGGGCATCAAAATTTTTTTATTTTCGAGTATGAAATGATGAATCACAAAACATGACAGCTGCTATTGCAAAGCAAGAATGCGAACATTGTGATTTTAACCCACACATTAAAAAATTGACATTAGGTTATTGTTGCCTTTATTCTTTTGATTCTATTGCATGAAAAATATCGTCCCTATGGCTTTATTTGGTGAGTGGTGCGTAGTTAAGATTAGGTTTGTAGAGTGATGACTTTGGTGGACTAACAATGTTGGTGGTTTGTAAAGAGAAAGTGCCGCAAATGTAGAGACTGAACAACTTGCTACAATTGACGCAGCAATTGAGAGCGGTGGCAATTGAAAGAAAAAGAAAAAATTAGAGAGAGAATTGGATAGAGAAAAAAATAGGGGATGAAAAGGTGGTTTCTCTAGTGTAGCTGGTGTTTGGTGCTGTTGATGTAGTTTCGCACCAGCACAACCACCACCTAGCTCCCATGATAGCGGAATCTTCCTCTCACCGCCCCTTTTTTCCTTTTTCTTCTTCCAACTCCACCTCCACCATCAACTCACCCTTATTCCATGATTTCTGCTCAAGTCATTGCCTTCTCAGCTTCATGGTCATGTGTTGCAAGATCTACATTGCTATATCGTGCCATCATGAACTGTGATCACTGCAGAGGTCTGATGCTTACGTTACACTCTTATGGAAGAAGAGTGGTATTGCAACAAGAAGAGAAGGCCACTAGTAGCTGTGCATTTATGCCCTTGTGTGAATCAACCATGAAACATTGGAGAAACACAAGTAGTCGTGCACCTCTAATGATGCGGGCTGTATGGGTTGAGTAGACAGTGTTGTGGGGCTAGAGGGAGATCATAATGGCAAGGTTGAGGTTTGGAGTGGTGCTCTTGGCGGGTGGTGGAAGCCAGTTAATTGTTATGATGTTGTGGGGCTCTAGCATGGATCACGACGAGGAGTTAGAGGTCGTGGCAGTGCTTTAGTGAGTGTAGAAGGTGGTTGCGGTGGTGTTTCAAAGGTGGAGTTGAAAGAGGGAAAAGGTAGAAAAGGGTGGTTAGCGGATCCCCCGTGGGAACTGGTTGGTGGTGGTGTTAGTGTGGAACTAGAACAGTGCACCAAACATCAACTGCACCAAAGAAACCACCGAATGAAAAAAGGTTGAGAATCACGTGAATCATTAAATGGATGTTTTAATCTAAGCCATTAATTTTGATCTAAGGACTGGAAACGAGTCATCTCATCTCTCACAATAAGTAGGTCATCTCATGTGATATGGTCAATATACATATATATATTGTGGTGAAACGGAGCTAAACGGCCAAAAACAATTACAACACTACATAGAAACTCTAGGGAAAGAAACCCCAACAATATTCTCCTATGAAGGGGAACTAAGACCAAAAGGAATACCCTCATAATAACCAACACCAATACTTAGAGAGTGATCTCGAGAGGCCAAAAAGTCAGCTATGTTTGCCTCTTGTAATAAACTTAATGTATGTCCACATTCCATTGTCTGCTCAACAATTCATGAATCGACTAATCAAAACCCAAATTAGAATGATTTGCAGTTATTAAGCATTGAATTAAAGAGATAGCATTGGAGGCATCCATCTCCAAGATTATGAAACAAAAGGCCTTCCTCTGAATCAACTCAAGATCGTATGAAACTCCTTACAGTTGAGCCATTGATATAAGACAAACACCTTAAATAACAACAAAACTGCAAAGTTTTTTCTATATAAATATTACTATAGGCAATTACTCATTATAATTCGATATCTTTTAGTATAGAAATTAAGTTCTTAAATTAGTACGGTGTTATTCTATTTATTTTAATTATTAATTATATATGAAGAAGCTGAAAATTAAATAATTTGAAAATTTAATTTTCTTTTTGGTTCGCATAATAGAGGCACGGCAAGTCGGCAACTCACCCGGTCACGCGCACATTTTTTCTTTATTAATGTCTTGGTTTCGGTCTTTCTTCATAGTTGGTTACAATTAAATCTCATATGCGCATGAACCCTAATTCCCTTTCCCCCAATATGCGCCGCTCTGATTGAAGAGATCGGAGCCCTATTCAAGTGTTTACACTGAAGGAAACAAAAAAGACAAGATCTTGCTCAAATACCTGGTAAGGTGAGGTCTTTACCCTATTCAAATTCTTCTTCCTTCAAATCTGACTCATTGCGTAGGTTCTCTTGAGCTTATTTCGGTTACAGCTCTTTCAATCTTTACCATTTGTAGTTGATTTCGAAGTTCTTGTTGAAAATTGTTCGAACGGATCTTGTATTGAGTTTCGTTTTCTATTACTTGTTCATTTTGTCTTTCTTTTTGTTTTTACTGTAGCGGAACCCTAACACCTCAGCACACGTGATTGATTTGAGTTTCTGAAGATTTGCTATGTTGTGTTTCTCAAACGAATGTAATTTGACATTTTGAATGATGTTGCTGCTCTTAATCACAGTTGCTGGCTTTCCATAGATTGCAATTAGTTTTCCTGGAACTTTGATGCAGTAGAGTTTAGCTGTTGTAGAAGTTACATTTGAGCATATACATTGAACATGTCTAGCAAGAAGGAAGAGAAATCTCAGGCTGCAGCTGAGAGGATCAAGGCTGCAGCCTTGAGTGCTGCCAAAGGGCTTAGCCGTGCCCAGGCTGAAAGGGCAGCTGCTGCGGCTGCCCGGAATGTGAATGCTTATGGTCAGAAGGAAGAAGGGCCTAGCAGATGGCAGGAGAAGAGGGAAGCCAAGAGGCAGATGTATTTGATGAGTACTGAGAAAGCTGTTAAGCTTGGTGAAAGAAAAGACCTTAAGCCTACAATGTCGGCTATGGGTGGCACGCGCAGTGCCAGAAGTGTTTCCAGAGTGGCCACTGGACATATGAGTGCAAGAATGAAAGGGTTTACATTTCAAGACCATCGCGGACCCAGCAGCTTAAAAATCCCAAGTTGAGGGTGAATGCGTCTGTGACTTATGATTTGGATGACAATAATCCTGGTGCTAAGGAGGAGAAGGCCAAAGTGAGTTCTAAGAAAACCAAAAGGAAGCATCGGTCAGACTCTGATTCTGGTAGTGATAGTGAGGATTCTGTTTTTGAGACCGACAGTGGCAGTGGCTCGTCATCAGTTACGGGGTCAGATTCTTCTGAAAGTAGTTCAGGTTACAGTTCATCATCTGATTCAGAGGAAGAAAGAAAGCAGAGGAGGAAGAAGAAGCAGAAGAAGGGAGGAAGGCGTAGGAGGTACAGTACGTCTTCAGAATCATCTGATTCAGATTCTGTTTCAGACTCCGATTCTGATGGTAAAGGCAGGCGGAGAAAGAGGAGGCACAATCGAAGACGCTGAATCAGACTGAAGAATGTGCGGAGCGGCTAAGAGTTTGGTGAGCAGGTCATAAGCTGGATGAGTTACCGGCTCCACTGATACAATCATCAGGTTTTAAGCGGATACTGTGCTTATTGTGATATGGGTAATGTAGAATAAGCTATGCTTTAGATGCCGGGCTTGTATTTCTTTTCTTTGGCTACTCTTTTATTCTGGAGATAAGATACTCAGAAGTTGATTTGATCGTTCAGAGTTAGACTTATAGATGCGCTTTATGTGGTTGGTTTTGGCATGTGATGCGAGCTTGAATTCTGTCATACCCACCCAGATACTGTCTTTACCCTTAATTCTTGTAAGGTCCAAGTCCTTTCATAACTGAGTTGGTTCTTTATACTCCTTATTTCCGAGGGCTTTTCATGCTTGTTCACGAAATTATATTAGTGTAGCTTGCGTATTCTCTCGTTTTTTGGTTTAGCACCATCAATTATAGATTGCAGTTAGTCTTCTTCATAGACTTAATAGGGGAATATACTTTGAAAAAAAAAAAAATCATAGATGGCCATGAACAATTGAGATGTCAAGTGAAAATACTGAAAATTATAAAGCAACCCTTCGACCCAAAATTAAGCTAGATGAACAATCTCAGTGAAGAGCAACTTGAAATGAAGAAGAATCATCCCAACTATCGATGAGTCCCAAGCCCAGATGCTCCTCGGAGCCAGAAATGGTGGCTCATTGCCTCATCTCGCGCCCTCGCTCCATTTGGGTATGGGAGAAAGTGAACCTGAGGCCACAAGGAAGATTTGACACAGAGCAACCCTTCTGGCCATGGTGGTTGGAGTTGGTGGAATCTCTTCAGAGGACGCCACGCCCTCCGAAATCTATTCATCTTGCTGCGTTTATCATCTCTCGAGTGTGGTTAGCTAGAAATAATAAGGTTTTTGAGGGGAAAGATACTAACCCCAGGAAGTTCTCTCTCCATTTCAAATCAAATGTCTCTTTCAAATTAAAGTTTATATCTATCTTTATGCATCAACGATTTTACTCATTGCTAAATGCATTAAAATCTGATCAAGGGAATTTTGTTATTTTTGCTATTATAGTCAGATTTATTATTGTTAGCACCTAATTTTAATTAAGTTAAAATAATAATTAATTTTATTTTATTTTTTTATTTAATTTTAATTATCATGTTTAATCATTGTTAACTTTATGTTTTGTGATTTTATATCTTTCTTTTTAGATATTTTATTTTATTTTATCTTTAATTTTTCTTGCGCATATTAATAAAAATGTAAAAATGTGATTTTTTTTGTTTTTTCTGTTTTTCCCTTTCCTCTCCGCCTCTCTCTCTTAAAATTGTACAGAACGTTACTGGTACACAGACCTCATTCCTTTCTTTCGGTTTTCAATGTCAACCATAACAAAACTTTATTATCAAGAATGTAGAAGATTGTCAAGAATCTCATCTGTGTAAATTGGTAACATGTTTCAATAATCAAAGCTTTTCTTCCCTTGAAAGCCATCGGTAACTTTATTTTCCAATATGATTTATCCTTTTTTCTTTGTAAACATCAATATGATTTATCTTTAAGGCTACTTTGTATGATTTTGTGGATAGATAATTCAATTGTTAAGTCTTAACAAACAAATTATTTGAAAAAAAAAGATTATCCACCATTAACTTTTAAGAGCTAACAAGCTTACTCATTATAAAGCATAAATATCCACAAAGTAATCATACTATTTAATGCAGTTTAGCTTCTATAACGTGATTTAAATCCAACTCGGACATATACTCTTTCTGTTAAAAGCTGAACCAACAAAATTAACTTTACGCTTAATATCGAATTTGTTCAGTTCATGAGCAGCGTAAGCTATAGAGTATAGGCAATCATTTAGTAGGGAAGAGAAGGCAAAATACCAGCTAGAAACAGAGAAATAATGAAAGTAGTACCCAATATCCTCTGCTTTAACTTTCACTGCCACTCCAATTGTTTGCAATTTTTTTTATGGATATTCATATATGCTATTATTAGATTAATGCTTCTTTTTTTTTTTCTGTATGTGATATCCATTCCAGCAACAACATTTTGCAGCCTGAGGAAGAATAAGAAGTGCAAGATTCTCCTCTATGCTTGCCGCACCTGTGATCACCAGGTTCTTCTATTTTCTTACTCTTACTTCCCTTCTCACCTTTTAGAATCTGAATCAACAATTCACCATTTCACATGGATCATTCTGATACAAGGTGTTATATATATATGGTTTGGATATGTGTGTTTGAGGTGTTATTGTTCATTGTTTGTTCAGGAGGTTGCTGATAATAACTGTGTCTATATAAATGAGGTTCATCATTCTGCTAGGGAGTAACCTCAAATGCTGCAGGATGCAGCTTCAGATCCGACTCTTCCTCGTACCACGCCTGTTCGCTGTTCTCAATGCAATCATGGAGAAGCTGTATTTTTCCGGGTAAAGTCCCTATTGTTCCTAGTGATTATGTATGGCTTGGTTGAACTATTGTGATGCTTATGAGTATATGTTAATTTCACATTCAATGGACCCTTTTTAGGCAAAGTTTGTCTAGAACAGGTGGGTTTATCCATTTTTTGTTAAGATTATATGCTTGTTTGGTCTCTTTTTTTTCTTTTCAAAGTGACATTTAGTTTGTTCCTATGGATGTTTTCGATGAGAAATTGTGGTGTGACATCTCATCCTGCAGGCTCAGCATGTTCAGAAACCATATTTTAGTTAGGAGGCTAAGTTTTTTTTTTTGTTACTGTAATTTGCAGACAACAGGTAGAGGGGAAGATGGCATGACACTCTTCTATGTTTGCTGCAACCCAAACCGTGGGAACCGATGGAGAGACTAAGACTGCTCAAATCAAGGTTCTAAATTG
>JAMLFY010000001.1:53283210-53329210 GCA_030441495.1 Dalbergia oliveri | reverse complement strand
GATAAAAAAAAAAAAGATTACAAATTTATTAATGCAATTAATTTTAATCCATTAGCATCAATATAATATAAAATAATTTTTTATTGGTATCCAATTGCATGCTATATTTATAAATTCTTAAAATAAAAAAAATTATACTAATTTTCTTTGAAGTATAGTATAATTACACTCACCAACCCTCTATTCTAAAACTATTTCTGATCTCTCTGAGATTGCTAAATTTATACAGACATCCTCTATAATTATTAAAGATTTAATTAAAATGCAAAATATAAAATAAAATTTATATATTCATCCAATCATATAATGACACATTAGTTAATATAGTTAATTTTCACCTCACTATTTGAAAAGTCATACAAAGTAATAGATTTAATTAAATGACAAAGTAAAACTCTTTTACATTGCCAATGCATCAAAATTAAACTCAATAATTAATTCATTATTTTAAGTAACAAAAATAGATAATACGAGACATATACATAATTATTAATGAAAAATTATAATATTTTGACAATATTTAATACTTTAATTGAATAAAATATTTTTTATCACATGAAAATAAAATTTATAATCATAACTTATGATAAAAAAAAGAGGTATTTTAGTTAATATACATAAAAAATAGTCAAAATATTATAATTTTATTATTAATAATCATGTATATGTCATGTGTTGTCTTTTTTATCACTTAAATTAATGAATTAATAATTATAACGGAGGTCAATGTAAATTTAATAAATTTCATGAGAGGTTGGTGAAGTTTGCAAAACAGAGGGTACTAATATAAATACACTAAATCTCAAGGGAGGTAAATGTAAATTATTCAATAATAAATAGTTGAATCAAATATTTTTACTAATATAATACTCCCTCCTTCTAAATCCGTCTATCCATTTTTCTCAATTTTTGTGCTGTAAAATATTTGTTCATTCGTTATATCAGTAAGCATTAAGTTTTTGGTTTTCAATACTACCCCCAATATAATTACTTGTGTTTGTTTTTCAATAACATTGTAATAATATAAATTTATATTTTAATAGGGATAATATAGTCCACTCATAATTTTTTACTATTATCAAAATACATTTATTATTTTGTTAATCTATGTACTTTCTTGTTTTTGGATAGATGGAGTGAAAATGATGAGTAACATATGATTGAATGTCTGTCTAATTTTTTTTTACATTGATAATGCATAAATATTTTACTAACAAACATTGGATACAATGATAAGGATACTTTTTTTTCTAGGGTATCAATTCAAAATAGTAATTAATCTCTTTATGCATTGTAGACCCATTTAGGAGGTTGATGAATCACTAATTGAATAATACTGTGATTTTTTAAGTTTCAAACATTGAAAATATGGGGAAAATTTTGTCATTTTTTAGTCTTTAACCATTGTCAAACATTGGTTTAAAAACCTTTATTATATTTATTTCTCTTCTTTTGTTTAAATCATCCAAATTTAATTGACTAATTCTACTCAAATTGGTCAATTTACCATGAGAATAAGGTGATAGAAATTTTTAGATTTGAACTTTTATCAATTGGTGGATCTTTGGTTTTATAAAAAAGGCTGAACAAATAGTTTAATGGAGGTTTATATTATCATGTGATCTATCATGATTTATGAATTTGGGATTCATTGTGTGTTATTAGGTCTATACATAATGGTAAATGTGTTTGATAGTGTAAATATTTTCAATGACTTAGGTCTTTGATAAATAAAATTAGATTGCTTTAAGAATCATACTATAGATAAATCTCTTATCCATAGGATTGTCAAATGGGTTAACCAATCAGTTAAGCTCCTAGTTAAACATGCATAAATGGGTTGCGCTTAAATAGATTGGCCCACTATAACAATAACATGACCACTTAAGATTAACCTATAGGTTTAAATGGGCTAACCTTTGAGCCTATATATATATATATATATATATATATATATATATATATATATATATGTATATATATATATAAAAATTGTATCCTAATTGATATGGTATTGGGCCAATTATGGTCTTAAACTTCCCTTGATGCAATTTTTTTCAATTACAACATTAAAACTTTAAATATTACTTAAAAAATAAATGTCTAACTATTTGAATTTGAATTAAACAAGCTATGATGATGTCTATTTGCATCATATTAATATTATATGTACTCATTTTATTTGAGACAATATATCAATTTGTCATCAATTACAATTCAAATGATAAGTTTTTTAAATAAAAATAGTTGTGATCATTTTAATATTAGACGATGAATAAATAAACACAATTTCATAAATAAAACGAGTATAATTCTTTACCTCAAGTGACACTTATTCAACATATTTGTCCATGCACTAGCTCTGGTAGACATTTGCATTTAGATTAATTAGTTGGTTGATTTCACTTTATACTAACTATGTCGTATATAACAAACATGTGATATATGAAAAAGTTTGTCATTTTGAAATCTTCATGTTTCAAAATATTTGTTGATTTATAATATTGGGAGTAACAATCTTTTCTCTATTGTCACACCCATTAAACCACTTCTTTATATAATTATTTTAAAATGCCCTTCTTTCTCTTTTACGATTAAACTAATTTATATATCGATAGTTCAATGTTATTCAAACTCATTTGGTAAAAAACTTTTAATAATAATTTTTGTAAAAATTTATTGTTATATTAGTTTACTTAACGTAATTTAAAAATGTTTAATCTTGATTATATATATATGTTTAGACGTATATATTACGTTACTATTTAAATTTGTTATATTACAATAATTATCTAATAATATAATAATAAATATGTTAGGTTAATAGAATAATCTAATTTTAATTTATTGACAGTGTAAAAAAAATTTACACCAACAACTTAGAAGGTATTGCAAAATAAAAAATATTTAATTTGATAACCTAGTATATCAAAATTAACTCCAAAAATAATAATAAAAAGTGAAAAATAAATCACAATACATAATATTGTACCATCTAACATTTACATAATTTGATCTAATATAAAATAAACATATTATACTATATTAACAATCGTTTGCATCAATCTCTTAATTTTGTTTAAGTTTTCAATTTTTGTTTTCATTCTTAAATGACAAACTATATATAGTTATTGGATAATGCTATGGTACTCATAAGAGTCAACAAAATATATAACTCAAATGCAATTGTATATTCGTAATCAATGCCATTAGTGAGATTGGAGTTTGTTTAGAAAACTATAAGGGAACTCTTGTGAAGATCTATTACCTAATTATACTCACTTACACTTAGTACCAGAACGTCAAGCGTAGTCTTTTCTCTTTTCGTTGTTGATCATTTACGGCTTAGCCTCGAAGTTTATTAGAAAAAAAGGAAAGTAAGAAAATATCGATCAAGATCGAAAAATGTTAAAAAAACAAAAAGATTGTTGTACATTTAGTTTGATGAATTATATATGCTACATAGAAAAATGAAATTGGCAATTCCTTTTTAAAAAAGGACTAGATGGAATAAAATGGTATAATTAAGTAAACTAATATAATGATAAGTTTATATAAAATTGTTATAAAAAAATTTTATACATAGAAAATAGAAGCACAAATAATATAATATTAAAATAATAATTTAAAAATATTAAAAATAATAAGTTTGAATAAAATTGAACGAACCATATATAATTAGTTTAACTATAAAATAGAAAAAAGGTATTTTAGAACAACTAAATAAAAGAGTAGTTTAGTGGTAATGGCAATAGATAGCCACTCTCTACAATATTGGGTAATATTAATTTTTTCTTTTCGTTTATACATTTAATATAAATGTGTTAATTAAGTAATTAATACATTCACTAGGATGAATAATGATGATTATATAAATATAGTTTTGTCAACTCATATAAATTTTTATATTTACTAAGATATTTTTTTTATCTTCTTTAGTATATATATTGTTTAGCTTTTGACAGTTATTCTAAAATAGAGGAAATACTATTTATCTACTCATTATTGAAGTGTTTTGTAACATTGTTGATGATGTTGTTTAAATAAGCAATACGTAATTGGTCGAAACAAATATGAGGGGAAAAAAATGCAAAAGATTTACCAAAATCAATAAATTTTAATCAAGTTTACACAAAAGGAAAAAGAATCAATTTTGATGTATTGACTCTTTTATATTATCTTTTAATTAAATATCTTTGTTTACACGACTTTTATATAATAAGAAGGGAAAGTTAATCATAATTATTGATATGGCAATATATAATTTGATAATTGTGTAAAACCTTTTAATGTTATTAGTGCTTCAAAATTAAGCCAAAAAAAATAAAACTACAGAAAAAGAATGAATAGTTAATGATACATCCATTTCAGATTATTTTGACAAAAAAAAACTAATTAACAATTTTTATAGAATCTCTTCATATCAATTTCCACTTAGAATATAGGGTTTGTTTATAGTACAACTCATGACTTTTTTTTAACTTTATAGAAATCAAAAGTCATATTTTTATTTTTTGTCTTGTTTGCTAAACAACTTATCACTTCTTACAAAGTTATTGGTAATGCTTTTGAGAAGTTAAAATATTTAACTTATTAATAATTACTTTCTAAAACACTAAGGGCCCGTTTAGATATAGGTATTTTTGACTTCTATTAACTTTTGGATAGTCAAAAGTTATACTACTAGTGTTTGGATCAAATTACAAAGATAACTTGTAACTTCCCAAAGTCATTTAAGAACTTATGAGAAGTTAAAATAAATAACTTTTACTTACTATATAAGTCACTTCTTGATACATCATTACACTCTTTTTCTCATAGAGTTTCATCTTTTTCTTTCGCAAAATGTTTCCCATATCTACTACTAGGATAGTTGCACCTGCCTATGCCACTCCTTCCATGTTCCTCCCAGGTAACTTTTTCTCTTTTTGTTTTCCTTTGCATTTCAACCATCATTGCAAGCTGGACACATCCTCCTAACGTAATGTTAATTTTTAAAATAAGAATAATAACTCAAATATTTAACTTTGTCAATTTAAACTTTTTTGTGATAAAAAATATTGAAATAAAATTTTTAATATTTTTTAATAAATATTCAAGGAAAAAAATCTTTTTTATATATAAAGTTTAAAGTTAGTTAACCAAACACTACAATTTCAAAATAAGCATTTGTGTTACTGAACAACCAAACATAAAATAATTTATTTATAAATTACTTTTGATATAAGACCTTTTGACATAAGTTACTTTTATAGAAGGCCTTAATTAAGCGTTGTCCAAATGGGCTCTAAAAACAAATATTCTTATTATTATGTATTTAAATGTAAAATAACTTATTCGCAAGATACTTTTCAAAAGTTACTTTTCTATAAACGTTTAAATAAGTCATTTATCTAAACGAGACCGTAATTTGGTTATGATTTTGAAGGGCAAAAAAGTACTTATAACAATTTTAATATTGTTTGTGCTTCTCAAAAGAAATAGAAATAGAAAATAATAAATTTTTCTATTTTTTTAAAATAGATAGGGAAATGTTCCTCTGAGAATCACAAGCAATGGAAGAGAGTGAAAGTGTGACATAATGAATATGCTAATTATGTTATAAAAAATATCGTTGATGTTTTTTTTTCAAAATAATATTCACTCCGTTTATGTATAACTGTTATGGAAGGTTTTGACACACAAATTAATAAATCATTAAAATGCATACATTCTATAAAAAATCTTATGTTAACGAAATTGCCTTTTTAAAGGTGAGATAGGAAATTGTGCAATATTTATTATTTGAAGTGTATAAGAGAATGCATGTAAGGATAAAAATGGAGAAAATTTAATATTACATTGAAATTATCAGATGAGAAATATTATTGAACAAATTTTTTTTCCTAACATAGCAGGCATAAGGGAAAAGGGGAGCAAAAGATATAGAGGTTGTTTGAAAGTATTTTTATTCTTAAATTTTTTAAACAATTAAAAAGTTAAGTTTAAATTCACTTTTTTTATAAAAAAAATAAAAAAATTTGTTTGACAATTTATCTTCAAAAATAATTTTATAATGGTGAAAAACATAGAACCCTGTTGGATAATTTTTTTAAAAATCAACTTTTAAAACTAATAAAAAATTGTCTAGTAAGCTCAGGCCTTGGTGCTCCAAGCAATGTAAACAAATGTGGCCTCTTTTGGTGTTCTGACTTATTCTACCTTGGTCATGTGCACCGGAGAGGGTGGCATGCGCCTGGTCTTGCTTCGCCAGATTTGGAACCCATGCAATGACGGGAAGGGTCACGTGCGGTGGGGTGTCGTGCTTCGTCCAATTCTGAAACATGTGTGGCGGGGAAGGGTCCGTGCGGCTGGTTTCGTGCTTCACCGAATCTTGGAACTCATGCGTTACGAGGTCGCGTGCGGCCGGGCTACCGCGTGCGTCGGCATTAGGTGGTTGCTCACATCCGCGGTGAATTGGGCCTGAGCGTCCACCAGTGAACGGGGAGCTAGGTCTCTCGTTGATGGCGTGAAGTTGTGTGGTGAGAAGGATGGCATCCAACAAGAATTGAAGGAAGGGAAAGAATAGAAAGTGTGTTTATTTACAAGTGTGTCATCGCTTTTTGGTTGATTTTAAAAATAGAGTTTTGAAAAACATCTTGAAATCGTTTTCGTTTTCCGTTTTTAAAATGAGGTTTCGTTTTTTCATTTCAAAACGTGTGTTAAAAAACAACTCATTCAAACAGGTTTTTTATTTTTTTACTTTTAAAAATCAAAAGCAATTTTAAAAATCTTTGCCAAATAGCCCATATCTTCACCTCCATTTTAATATTGAAATATACAAATGTAAGATACCCGTGTACATAATAATAATAATAATAATAATAATAATAATATTTACAAATTATATCTTTATTAAGATAACTTTTTATTTATTATATATTTAAAGAAATATATTTAAATTTAAAATAAAGAATATAAATTAATTATAAGTTTTAAAATATTTGTCATGTATAAAAACAATAATTTGTCTAAATTGAAAATTGAATTTTCATATTCACAATCATAATTTTATAAAAAAAATACTTTTATATTTGTTATATCCAAACAACTTAACAACTTATGTTGCTATAAAAGTAATTTTACAGTCACACATATAAACATAAAACAAACTTATGGGGAAAAATGATTTATATATGGTGTTTTGGTAGGTAATTTACATTTATATGAGATAATAGGTAACTTACTTGTATATGATGTTTATAGAACCCGCCCCTGCGTTATTTTTACTTTACAAAGATCTAAATTTTAAGGTCAAATTGAAATCCGCATTTGGCAGATTCTGGATTAATTTTGAATCTGATTTTATTACTAAATCGCCAAAGGCGGATTTATATGAAAAGAATCATATTGTGTTTTTCCCAAAATACCATATTAATGTAAATACATCCAAATCCCATATCCAAAAAAGGGACCCAACTTATGCTTTCACTCCTGCTTTTGCTTTTATTTATGCTTTCGAATAAGTACTTCTCTCGTAAGTTAAATTAAACAGACCTTTAAAAATTTTACTGCTGTTTTTTTTTGTGGTTTTGAAGGGTAGTAGAATAATAAAATAATCAATTTTTTTTGTTGTTTTTTCCTTTTTCAGAAGCAAATATGAAGCTACTTCTCCAAAACTTAAAAACAGTAGAAGAGACATAAAGTGTGACATATCAAATATGCTTATTATATTTTCCAACACATCCTCGATTTTTCTTTTCAAAATGACAAAAAATAACCTCGCATCCATTTCAATATTAAAAACTATGTATAAACATAAGATACCCCTATAATAATAATAATAATAATATACTTTATATCTATATGTTCAAGACACCTTTATTCATGACAGTCATAATTATTTGATTGACATTTTACATTTATTAAGCAGGATTATAATTTCAATTGTCAATTATTATTCATTTTATATTTATTAAATGAGATTATAATTTTTAAATTGTTAATTATTATTATTGAATCAATTGCTTGATATAGTTGCTGCATTTATTGATTTTTCATGAGCGAAATGTAATATATGGTTAAATGACATATCATATATATATATATATATTACAAAGTGACAATGAGAGATTTTTGTATAGTCATAAATCTAATGTATCATATTTAGACATATTTATAATGAACATAAATCTTATCAACTTTATTAAATATACACTTCCTTATCTATAAACCTCACACTCTTTTCATTTATATACCTAACAAATAATCTTGCACTTTTACTTGAATTTTTGAGGGAGTTGTTAGCGGGCTGAAGTTGTGTTACTTAAAAATCTAATTAATATTGAGCGATAGAGGGTATATGCTGTCCATTGCACGGAAGAAGTGGACGAAGGAGCAAAAAGCAGACAATAGTGGTTAATCCGCCGCTCTTTGATTTCTCCGCCCTTTCTCATTTTCCGCCTGACTCCCAACGGACCCCTCGAGGCGACGCCCTCCCTCATTCATTACTTCCTTCCCTATATCTTCTGAGATTGATCTCTCTCTCTCTCTCTCCCCCATTTCCACACCTCTCTTCTTCTTCCTCTCCCTTTCTCCAAAATGCATTCCACACTCTCACTCTCCTTCTCTCCCACCATTTCCAGATCACACAACACCACCGCTTCTCACTCTCTCCCCACTCCACTCCCACGCCTCTCAATCTCCGCTTCTGCGGTCTCAGGCGCGAGGCACTAGGTTTCACTACCTCCTTTAACCGCCACCGCTCTCAGCTTCCCCGCCGCTCACACTCCAACGCAGTATCCGCCGCGCTCTCCACCAATGGCAGCCCTCCCAAATCCTTCGACTACGATTTGCTGATCATCGGCGCCGGGGTCGGTGGCCACGGCGCCGCGCTTCACGCCGTCGAGAAGGTCCGATCTCACAAACTCGATCTCAGCTTATCATTTCCATATTGATACTTCCATAGTCACACTTCTAAAAAATAAGCTTAACGATTCAGTATACATATAATTAGCTTGTTTTAGGTTTAAAACAGCTTATAATAAAAAGCTGCATGATACAGCTCAAAAGCTATTATGTATTAAGAAAATCTGTTCCCTTGCATGCCTTTAATACGTAGACTGAAATTGACAAATTGTGGTTGCTGAATAATTGAATATCATGTTTGTGAGGGAAATTTTGGAGACTGAGTGGTTAGTGGTTACGTTACAGGGTTTGAAAACGGCCATTGTGGAGGGAGACGTGGTGGGAGGGACGTGCGTGAACAGAGGCTGTGTTCCTTCGAAAGCTCTTTTGGCTGTGAGTGGTCGTATGCGGGAACTGCAGAATGATCATCACTTGAAGTCCTTGGGCTTGCAGGTAACAATAATGTTATGTGTTATCAGAGTTCGTTTACCTTTGAACTCATTGCAATTATTGCGCTGGAATTAGAATATTTCTGTTTATTTTCTTACATGGTGGAGCAATAGGTTATTACATGGTTAATTGGTTTTGTTTGTTTTGCTTGTTTTAGGTTTCTGCTGCTGCGTATGACAGACAAGGAGTTGCTGATCATGCTAATAATCTTGCTTGAAAATCCGTGGTAACTTGACCAACTCAATGAAAGCACTTGGAGTTGATATACTTACTGGTTTTGGAACGATTTTGGTAAGTGATGTATTAATATTTATTATCATCGGCTGTGGACTTTATGGCGTCAGAGATAAATATTAGCATGATTAGTAATTGCTTAGGGAAGTGAACTGTTCGTTTATTGGCCTAGGGTATCATGAAACTGCAGAAGAAAATGTTGACATATTCTTTGTTCCTGTACTTTTGAATCTGTGCAGGGTCCTCAAAAGTTGAAAGTTGGCTCCTCAGACAACATAGTAACTGCAAGAGATATCATCATAGCCACTGGTTCTGTTCCTTTTGTTCCAAAGGGCATTGAAGTTGATGGTATGTATCAATCCCTTCATGACATTGGTGTTTGTTGTTCCTCATTTGGTGGACTTTGGGCTTATCTTCTGGCTACAAAAAGCTGGGATAAACTGTCTACAAGAAACTAGAAGGCTATTCATGAAGTGGAAAGAAGGAATCAATTTTTGTATTGGAGATATTTTTTGGTTAGTAGCATTTAGAGGGAGCAATTTTACAAGCATATAGAGGGTGAACTTTGGTGCAACAGGTAAGGTTGTTGCTTTTTGACCTGGAGGTCATAAGTCCAAATCTTGTAAACAGCCTCTCTACAAAGCAGGATAAGACTTCGTATATCTATTCTCCTCAGACCCCACCAGTTGGCCTGTGCTGCCCTTAGCATTTAGCATATTAGACTCCGTTGAAATTTACGTGAGGGGATATTTGGTCATGGATCTTCTTATTTACAATCTGAAATGTCAATTTAATAATCCATATGGCCCTACTAACCTTATTCCATCTTTAGAGGAAGGGATAGGACCATCTTCAATTTAGTGGTTCATGTTCTCTCCAGTAAGTTTTAAAATTCAGAAAATCCCATACATCCTAGTTTGTTCCCTTTTTTTTTTTAAGCTTATATAAATAGTGGTTTTCAATTTGTAATGAAAGACAACAGGTTCCATTCAATTCAAAATTTTAAAAATTCTGCATGGTCTTATATTTCTGTCATGAGATCTATTTTCTCTAACTTATGACCAAGTTTGATGCTCTTGTGTATAAATTCAAACCTTGCATCCTCATTGTTTGCCGTTTCCTGATTTCTTCTAATATTTATTCAGTATAATTACTTTTTAACCAAAATTTAACAACTAATCACCTTCAGGGAAGACTGTGATTACCAGTGATCATGCACTGAAACTGGAGTCTGTTCCTGATTGGATTGCAATTGTGGGAAGTGGTTATATTGGCCTTGAATTCAGTGATGTATATACAGCACTTGGAAGTGAGGTATCAAGTGATACATTATTCTTTCTTTCTACAGTACCTGTAGTTCACGAGAAATATTTACAATTAATTTATTGTTATTTTATGACATCAGAAATCTATGTGCGTTCTATACAAGTATACAATCATATCCCTCTCTGTATACATTATATTAGTAGAAGTTAACAAATAATCTTTGGACTATTCTTTAGATGTAAACTTTTGGATCCCTAGTTTTTCACTGAAAGGTTAAGGTTAGTGCTTGCTAGTAATGGTATTCTGCAGGTTACTTTTATTGAAGCTTTAGATCAGCTTATGCCTGGATTTGATCCAGAAATTGGCAAGTTGGCTCAAAGGGTTCTTATAAATCCCAGAACTATTGATTATCATACTGGAGTTTTTGCAAGCAAGGTAACTACATCTTGTAATTTCTTGATTTATTCATTGTTGGTCGGCTATTTTTATGTGCCGCACTCATGTTTTCTGTAGATCACACCTGCAAGGGATGGAAAACCTGTCTTGATTGAGCTAATTGATGCAAAGACCAAGGAACCAAAGGACACTTTGGAGGTAACTTAATCTTTACCTGAGAGGTTTATCTCTTTGTTTTAAACCATTAACATTTCTTCCACGGGAGAAAGGGAGAAGGTTATTAATTGCCAAGATTAGAATTTAGGATGGAGATAACGTGAGTGGGGAAAATGCTTATACCTAACTATTATTTAGTTTCACTGTTGTTGATTATCCTCTGGTCACATGCTTTGTAGTACACCCACACACTCATGGTAAGCCATCAATGAACCCAGATCACATAGTCAAAAGCTAGAAGTGGTTAGTGTACTGGCCATCACTTTGGCATGGAAAGAATTATACAAGTGCAAGTCAATGATGATTCATGAATCATGATAGATGATGCTTCCTTTTCTTTTTCCCTTCTTTTTCCTGCTTTGCTGTGGGCTCGATTGTCCTTGCCTAGCTTCAGAGATAGTGGTTCCGTTCAACTTAGTACTATGAGCCGAATGCCTGAATTATTTGTAGTGCTAGCCTTTGTGGACTGGAATCCTTGTAACTCTATAAAAATCTCAAAGTTAAATGATCTTTTTTATTTGTTTGCGTATTAAATCAGTGTGGATTTATTACAAGCTGTTGTCTTTGCTTTGCTATAGGTGGATGCTGCACTAATAGCAACTGGAAGGGCTCCATTCACACAAGGTCTTGGATTGGAGAATGTATGCATTTCCAACAAAAATTTGTTTAGGATATGATGTTTTCTCTGAAGGAAATGATTGGATATTTTGGTTTGTTGTTCCTTCAGATTGAAGTGGTAACACAACGTGGTTTTGTTCCTGTGGATGAGCGCATGCGAGTAATTGATTCAAATGGCAAGCTGGTTTGTCTCAATTTCTCATGCACTAATAATCTTTCTCTGACCTATGTCATGGTTACTGACATAGGATGTGAATGATAGGTGCCTCATTTATACTGTATTGGCGATGCAAATGGCAAGATGATGCTTGCTCATGCTGCCAGTGCACAAGGAATTTCAGGTAACTGGCAACTAATGTAATTTTCTAGTAAATATTAGTATTTTGCTTCTGCTTTACTTGATTAAAAATTTGTCCTACAGTTGTTGAACAAGTCACTGGAAGAGATCATGTGCTCAATCATTTAAGCATCCCTGCTGCTTGTTTCACTCATCCTGAAATCAGCATGGTTGGATTGACGGAGGTATGTAAGAACTTTTGTTTATTTGATGTGTCATTTCCTGCAATAAATGCTATAATATTGAATGAATTCTCTTTCATGTGTGTGCTTAACTTTCCCTCCATTCGACTGCTGTGCCACCCCTTCCCCCTGTATTGTTTAGACAATAGAACTATGGCTCAATGTCCTTCAATTGAAAGTTCTTATGTTTTATGATCCAACATATAATCTGCAGCCTCAAGCAAGGGAGAAAGGTGAAAAGGAGGGTTTCGAAGAAGTGTTGCCAAAACAAGTTTCAAAGCTAACACAAAGGCACTAGCAGAAAATGAAGGGGAGGGACTTGCCAAGGTTGTATTTTTGTATATTCCCCCTTTAATGCTATTTCTGTACAGTAGCTTATTAATATGTTGAAGGTTGCTCTTGATTCTCTGCTAAAGAATTACTTTGGCAATACCATAATTATTATTTTGTGAGACTTGTTATAAATTCTTATCCTTATTCTCTGGATGCATTTGTTTCCCTGTTCTCACCGGCTTCACATTGATAACTGTCATTTATGCTTTCATGCAGTTGATATACAGGCCTGACAATGGAGAGATCCTAGGAGTTCATATTTTTGGTTTGCATGCAGCAGATCTCATCCATGAAGCATCCAATGCAATAGCATTAGGGACACGTATTCAGGTATATTTTCCTACCAATGCATTTATGTGCACCTGGCATTTAGTTATTATGGACATGTCATATTTTGTACATTGAGAAGTGAAGTGCTACATCTGTCTAGTTACTTGTTAATAGCCAGTCTTCCACTCTGTTAGTGTTATCTTGTCTATTTGGTAAATTTCACCATTTTTATGGTACAATGCAGGACATAAAATTTGCAGTTCATGCACATCCAACTTTATCTGAGGTTCTTGATGAGCTATTTAAATCAGCAAAGGTGAGCTATCCTTAATTTACTTCCAACATCCTATTGAGCATAACCATTCCATCCGCCATATTCGTCAAATAAATTGTAAGAACATAGCCATTGACTGATTCTTGATTGTCAATTTAAACTTCACAAAGCTGATTTGAATGAGGGGTGATGGGGTGGATGTAAGATGAAAATTCTATTTATATGCAGACTAGAATTGAATGACAGATCATACACTTTCAGACTTGCATCATCTTTCTTCAAATAAAACTTCAGACTTCCACTTTACACCCACATACAGAGCTAGTTTATTGTAACCGGTGCATTAATTCGTGCCCTATTCAATTACTGAGGCAGGTTAAAGCACAAGCTTCTAGCCCAGTAAGTGAACCAGTTGCAGTGTAATCTTCCCGAAGTATAAATTTTTGAAGAAATTTGCTTGTATTAGGGACTTCCGAAATACTACACATCTTCAGGCGGAAGACAAGAGCACATTCAGCATCCTGTAAAAAGGGAACCGTTTGAAGGAGACCACTAATGGCCTCAGAATGGATAGCCGCAGAGTATTATTTGTATTGATATCTTTTTTTCTTGCTGTTATTAGGGTCTTTCAAAGATACTTGTCTTCATTATTGTTGCATTTTTCAAACTAGTTTGCTTCTCTTAATTATAGTCAACGGGAAGGCCTTTTGAGAGTGGCCTATTGTTAAGAGCGTTGAGTTTTGCACCGATACTTGTAATCGTAAGTCTTCCTCCGAAGTTTGTCGATGAAATTAACCTCGTTGAAACACTGGATAAGCTTAGCTTCTTGATGAGTTCGTTCCTCTGTTTTCATCTCCATGTGTGTCATTGGCACCAGCTATCGATTATTGATTGGTATGGCAATAAGGAACTTTCGAATCTTCCTCAGAATATGCACCAATTATTTTTATTTTATTTAAGAAGTTTTTGTTTTCTTTTTTTTTGGTTAATAGAGTCAGAACTCTTCCTCTTTGTTTTAAAAAAAATCCCCTTCACTATTGTGATGCCAGCAACAGGGAAAATTTGGTTTAAACCCTTTCATAATCATTTAAATTTCGTGTAAGATATTTTAACGAAATAAAATCCTTACGTTAATAACTTCATTATGAATACAACGCTAATAATGTGAAATGCGACCATATATATATATATATATATATATTTTTTCTGAAGGAATTGAAGCGCACACATAAGTTCGGAACCCCGATCAATATAAAGCAGAGTTGATAACAATGCTTGTTAGTACGAAACTACGAAGAGACTCGACATAACTAATAACGCGGAGTTGATAACCTTTTAGCTCATTGTGATTCCTATAAATTGTGGGTGATAAACCAATGACTTAAGTGATTCTGTAAATAAATGACATTAGCCATTGGTTCATAGAGTTGAAAGCCTTGTTTAGTATATGTTAGTACATATACAAAAAGTGTAGCTAGAAGGGGCATGTGATAGGTAGGTACTCCATGATCCACCAGAAAACTATCGACGCATGACAAAGCAAAACAAATTTCGACACGAAAAAAAAGGGCAGAACAAACTCAAATCGCAGATCTTCAACTGTTTCTACCATCCCGGTAAACAAACATGCCCTTGGCGACCAACCCAAAAGGAAAATAATAATAAAAAACACGTGCAGTGAGACCTCATGATTCACGTCCATTTACAGGGTTGGAAAGATCATTATGGAAAATTTAGCAAAAGTTCATAGGGCGAAACAGATTAGGAGCATATTACAAATCTGCCACCAATGCTTGACCAAAATTAAAACTTAAAAACCGAAGACAGAGTGAAAGATGTTGTTCTTACTTTGGCTTTGCCACAACCTAGTAGTAAACCAGAAACTAAGAACGAAATTATCTGAAAACACACCTATCCTACAACCAACCATGTTTCTGTTTGGGAATGCTACTATAGCACAGTCCAAGCTTCTACCGGATTGAATTTAGATCAAAAGCATGCCGGAATGCGAATCAATAACAGGAGTACATAGAACACAAACCAATAATACGAGCACATAGAACTCAAAGTTGATGCCCAAAAGAAAAATTAAAGCAAAGGTTAGATCCATTTTAAGTACTAGACGCAGCAAGATTGACATTCAGCCATTAAATAACATTACTATAGCGGGGAGCAAAGTGATTGAAAGCACAGAAGCAACTAAATATTCCACTGATAAAATTTCATGGGTCTTTAACAGAAACACCCAACAAAGCACCGCATTATCTCAGGATTAATTAAAACCCATTATAATCCATAAAAATTACTATACTACCGAATGTAGATTTGACACGAAAAAAAAGTTACCACCAAAACATGTAGAGTTTGAATAAGAAATCTAAAGTGAAAAACCCTAAAAGCTCCATTCGAGAGTTGCACTTTACTCTTCAGCGGATCCTTCATCGCTCTTCTTGTTATGCTTCCTCGCGTACCTCTGGTTCCTCAAAAACTTGGGATCCATCTGCAGTAATTGCATACAAAAAGAAAAAAACTA
The DNA here is from genome assembly GCA_030441495.1 of Dalbergia oliveri. Lineage (NCBI taxonomy): Eukaryota > Viridiplantae > Streptophyta > Magnoliopsida > Fabales > Fabaceae > Dalbergia > Dalbergia oliveri. Next base: position 53,313,215 of record JAMLFY010000001.1, on the reverse strand, counting down.
TTATAACCAAAACTACATAAAAAAACGAGAATTTAATCATGAAAAATGAATACAAAGAGATCAATCGAGACAAAGAGTGGAAAAGAATACCCTTTGGTGGAAGTGTGGCGGTGCTTCTTTGGCTTCTTGATGCCATTCTTGTGGGCCTTGTAGGACTGGTTGTGAGCTGTGTGGTTCTTTGACTTCGCCATCTCTGCATACAAGAACACAACAAAATTAAAAAAAGGAAGGTGAAACCAGGGAGAAATCCTGAAATCGTGAGAGAGAGATTGAAAGGTGCGAACCCTAAAGCAGAGGGAAAGTGAAGGTCCGGTTTGGGTCTAGGGTTTGCGGGACAGGAGGGTGGAAATGAAGCAGATGGGCCCTTATATATGTGACCTTGTGATGCGAGCGAAACCCTAGGACATTTGCCCGTTTAATGACAATAATGCCCTTCATTGTTTTTGGGGCCCCGGGGGACAGTTGGCGGCCCAATTTATTTGGGAATTGAATCCTAAAGCGGCCCAAAGATGAAGAAAAAAAAGGGAGGTGGATTCTTTTGTTTGTGCAACTCCCACCACCCCACGAGATGCGGTTGGAATTGGGGGGTAAAAATGTGTATGGCTAAAAAGACAATCTAGGACTTTGGGGGTGGGATTTCATCTCATATGGCTTCATAGTTCCTTCTTCTAATTCATTCATTCCGATCTGGTGGTACTTTGTTTGTTTTGTCTTCTCCCCAGACCGACCAGATTCAAGCACACTCTGCAATCCCCTTCCTGCCCCTTCCCCATTTTGGTTTGGATCTCATCAACAACAACCACCACCACCATGTTCCTCTTCGATTGGTTCTACGGCATTCTAGCTTCCCTCGGTCTTTGGCAGAAAGAGCCAAGATCCTTTTCCTCGGCCTCGATAATGCCGGAAAGACCACCCTCCTTCACATGCTCAAAGACGAGGTTAGCTTCCTCTCGCTTAACATCATATGCCCCTTTCTCCCTTTTGTTGTTCTTATCATCTTATGTGTGCTTTTGAATTGAATCGTTGAAAAATGGGAATTTTTTTTCTGTTTTTGTTTTTTTTTTTAAATAAATGTCATTGCAGAGATTGGTTCAGCACCAACCAACCCAACATCCCACTTCAGAGGAATTGAGCATTGGGAAGATCAAGTTCAAAGCTTTTGATTTGGGCGGTCATCAAGTTGCCCGCATAGTATGGAAAGACTACTATGCAAAGGTCACATTCTCCTTATTATGCTTCAATGTCCTCATCTTATCTTTTGGTTATCTATGTGTGGTCTTTTTTTTTTTTTGTGGCCGGCCGATGGGGTGATTTATAATATGGCGACTTGGTCATCATTTGCTTCCTAATCCTTGCATTATATATAGATAGCAAATAGTGCATGGTTATCATATTATTTTGTTAGCACCTTATTGCGGATTTGCCTTCAGGTGGATGTTGTCAATGTAGCATTCTCTTCAAATCTTCAATGACAAATAATAAGTTTTAATCGATCTTTACTTATGAAAAGAAGGATTTCTTTTGGGTGTGTTTGTGAGTTTGAGGGGTGGAGGTGCGGAGGGAAGCGGCTGTTTTGTTAGACCCCTTGGTTATCACTTTGTCATTGATTACTTCCCTTGTTATATTGTTTGTTGATAGTGCATAATTTTCAAATGTTTTGGTTAGCGCCAAATGCAATTCACTTTTCAGTTGGATGTGATGGAACATTGTTCTTGTTAGATTGTTGGTCTTTTGAGTGTGTTTTTTTAATAGTCTAGTAGGTCTTTGAGACATGTTAATCTCTCATTCAGATCCCAATAGCTTTTGATATGATTGATTATGACTGCTCTCTTTGGTCTTGACTGTGGTTGGCTTTTTCATTATTGTTTACTTCCCATATGAGGCGGAAGCTTTTCACACGAGTTTTTTTTTTTTTTTCTCTCTTTTTGTTGCCTTTTTCCTTCCAGCATATTTATCCGATAAGTTTTGCCTTCATAATCCCAGATAAAGCCATTTGTATTTATCTGATTCATGGGAGGCAAATATTGGCAGTGGAAGTTTCGCTGATAGCACTCCTTTTAACCCTACCGGATGTGTTTTACTAGTGACTTTCCTGGCGTGTTCAAAATTTTCCATACGAGTTGGAAATATAGAACACACGAAAGAGTGGGAGGAAGAAATAAGGGATGCATAGATCTCTATAAAGATCTAGTTCTAGTTGTTACTTTTTTTAAAATTAATACGTCCTATTGAAGTATTAGAAGAAGCAGTTCTGAATTAAAATCATTCAACTATTACCAAGTCCCTGGCCTATTATCTGCTTGCAGTTCACTCTCTGAAATTAATTATTAATTATTAATTATATTACACATTTGTCTATGTATTATAAAACTTGTATCTACATACACCATTTCTTATTCTAATTTCCTTCCTTAAAGGGACTAACTTGGTACAATGTCTATAAATTTAGAGACTAACATGTACTGATTAAATTTAGAGACTAAACTAGTAGTGGAAGATAATTTCAGGGACCATGTTGCTAATTTAGTATATAGATGCATCACCTGTCTAAACTCCCAATTCAAGTATAGGTTTGATTTCATTCATTGGTCCTGTCTTTTGTGATATGACATTGACTCGTATTCCAGTGTGCTATAACCTTTTGAGGTTTGTGATTTCTTTATAAGCAAACTCACCTGGATGTACTTCTTGTTTGTACACATATGCTTAATCTGCAATGCTGCATAAGTATTTTTTTTTGTTTTTTTTATATTGCTTTAAACATCACATGAATGTTGTCTTTCCAGGTCGATGCTGTAGTTTACCTGGTTGATGCCTATGACAAGGAGAGGTTCGCAGAATCAAAGAAGGAGCTTGATGCATTGCTTTCGGATGAAGCCTTGGCAAATGTTCCATTTCTTGTGCTAGGCAACAAGATTGATATTCCATATGCTGCTTCCGAAGATGAGCTACGATATCATCTAGGCCTGAGCAATTTCACCACAGGGAAGGGAAAGGTCAATCTACAGAGTCCAATGTTCGGCCTCTTGAAGTGTTCATGTGCAGCATTGTTCGCAAGATGGGGTATGGTGATGGCTTCAAGTGGGTCTCTCAATATATCAAGTAGAGCTTCAGTTTGGCATAATTTTTGTGCCCCTTTCCGAGGTCAACTAGTACCGTCTGCAGTTACATCAGAAGGTCTTATCTTTGTTTGCTTTTGGTGATTTGATTTTGATTGGATTATTTGATACAACTGCAGCACTGTTATGTATTCCAATTTGTATCTCTAGTGATTTTTTTTGTGGGGTTGGGGGATATTCTGTTGAAATACTGGATTCTGTTGTAGGGTGGTATGACTGGAGAGACAGAAAAAATCACAAATAAGTTTGGAAAAATCTGATTCCACTTACTTCTTTCTAAGGTTGATTTTGACAGGAACCTGAGTTTTCTCTAATTACATTCTTGCGATCCATTGTGTTTGACAAATATGAAAATAGGGAGAAATCAAATGCATCCCATTCGATTGGCGCATTCTTGGATGTTGTGAATCATCTCATGGCTGTGACTTCGAAAATGCCACATGCAAAGGATATCAAAGTAATGGATTGCGATCCTTTAAAGTGAGATGGCTGTAAAAAGAGAAATTGAATGACGAACTACTCTTATGTTTAAGTGTTATCAAATAATCTAAGGAGGATTAATTCTCCACTATAGAGGATATCTTATCTTAACGTCATCTATGAAGTGTATAATGAGCTATTCTTCATCAAAGATTTTTATGTATGGGGACAGCAATCACGGGAAACCAAAACACTCGATTCTTTGTCCGAACTCCGAAGTATTGCGTCTCAACACTGCAAATACCCTGCCTCATGACATGCTTTTCGGTAGTGTTTATGTATGCTTTTTGTTTGGAGCTGCTGTTATGTAAGCCTTTTTATTCTTCTTTTTTTATACATGTAAACATTACACCATTATTCTCATTATTTTATTTTTGGCTTGTTTAGTGTCACATCAGAAGCATTCTGTTTAAGTTTACATGCAAATTTAGCTCTTAGAATAGATTCTGAATGGGTACAAATAACCAATCCCAACCTGGAATACATTATACATGCCACAACGGACACAAATAGATTCTGAATTGGTACAAATAACCCATCCCATGCTGGAATACATTATACATGGCATAACGAACACATTGCAACAACAGTACATTTCAATAATTTACCAGTTGGAAAGAATTCAAAAGCGCTTATTCTTTTCGTAGGGATTCCACAAGTACCTTTCACATACGTGTGACATGTTGTTGTTGTTTTTTTTTTCAGCCAAAGCCAATAGAGTCACTGACTCTGTGGTTGCTTCTACATTAATTCATGAACCATGCGGCTATTTCAAATAACAAATCCAAATGACGCGTACCAACCAATCAAATGAGCACAACTGGAATTTCCACCCAATAACCGGCTACTCCAGTGTCCCCCAACACACCCGCATGACAGTATCTTCGGGCATTTGGACATTTCACTAGCCACACCCGTGTACTTCACTGGCCCCGCCGGTAACCAGTGTTCACTCCTGGCCAATATATATTCCAAAAGAAAAAATGAAAAATTATCTAAAGTAACCGAGGGGAAAAAAAAACGAAGGAAAAAGAAAAAGAACACTGGTTCTTTGTTGTTGCGTTTTCGGTTTTCGTGGTCTCTTTCTGTTGATTCTCCTCGTTCTGAGTTATATCGTCTTAGTTGTCTTGTCTCTCAGCTTCGCCGGTTAGATTTTCTGGCGACCTTGTCGGCGGCGATTTTGCTGTTTATTCTTCCACCGAATTCTTGAAACTTTTCGAAAGAAAATAGAACATGTTTCTTGTTGATTGGTTCTATGGAATTCTGGCATCGTTGGGTCTGTGGCAAAAGGAGGCAAAGATTTTATTCCTAGGGTTAGATAATGCTGGCAAGACCACCTTGCTTCACATGCTCAAAGACGAGGTTTCTTTTTCTTTTTTTTTTCTCTCTCTCTTGAATATTATTCTGAATTATTGCGGCTTTATTTTTTATTTTTTCTTGTTTTCCCTTCAAACAAAGACTTTTAATTTTATAATAATTTATATAATTTTTAAGCAGTTATTGAGAAAATTGAAATTTTGCAGAGACTAGTTCAGCATCAACCTACTCAATATCCAACTTCGGAGGAGTTGAGTATTGGGAAGATAAAGTTCAAAGCCTTTGATTTGGGTGGCCACCAAATTGCTCGCAGGGTCTGGAAGGACTATTACGCTCAGGTTTCCATTTTTCAAAATAATAATAATAATAATAATAATAATAATAATAATAAAGATTTTTTGTTCTGTTTTTCATGCTTATGAGTACAGGACATTAGGGTGGTTTTAGATGCTGTAAATGCAAATGCAAATTTATATATTGCAATAAATTTTCAAATTGATATTTCAAAAGATGCTTTTTTGAACTTCCAATTCCGTAAATTCCATGCCATCATATTTGGGTATGGAAAAGGATGGTAGAGAGATTGTTTCATGTTCTTAATGGTTCATTCTTTTTCTTCTTAATGTGTGTTCTCTATATTCTTATGCTTGGCTTGATGGTGCTTGCTGCTTGTATTGTTCTGCAAAGAGTCTAAAGGTTTTTTTTTGTAGGTGTAGTGTCAACTAAGTATTTGGATTTGCTTTGAAGCCGAAATTTGCACAATGATAGTTCCCTATGATGGGATTATTTTTTACAGTGAACTTTATATTATGCAGGTAGATGCTGTAGTCTACCTTGTTGATGCATTTGACAAGGAAAGGTTTCCGGAATCAAAGAAGGAGCTGGATGCTCTTCTTTCTGATGAGTCAGTAGCAAATGTACCTTTCCTTATCTTGGGAAACAAGATCGACATACCTTATGCTGCCTCAGAGGATGAGTTGCGATATCATATGGGCCTGACTAACTTCACTACCGGCAAGGGCAATGTTAATCTGGCCGGCACCGTGTCCGTCCTTTGGAGGTGTTCATGTGCAGCATTGTCCGCAAGATGGGGTATGGTGAAGGCTTTAAGTGGCTATCTCAGTACATTAAATAGGGAAGTCAAACAGATAACTAGTGTGCTCCTAGCTGTTGGTTATCATCGGGCTGATGCAATCTCTAGATTAGCATTTTAGTCCTCATGTAAATTGGATACTATAATGTTTACTAGTTTTACTTAGTTATGATTATGAGACTTGCTTGGTTCTATTTTTTGGTAGGAGTTGACAAGCTTGTGTTGCTAGTCTATGTTGGTTACTAAAATTGTTAGAACTAATAAATTGTGGCTTGAATGTTTGAAATGGCTCCATCCATGCTTGAATCTAAGGACACTTGTAACCAATGAATGATGATGAAGATAAAAGTTTCCTCTTATCTCCCTCTTGTCTCTTTTAGAACCCCGGATTGAAAAATGTGTTACAAGGCTTTATAGCTCCAGATTAGCTCAAATGAGCCAATAATGGTTTATGAGAAAACCTTTTTATCTATTTGACTGAGTTTTATAGAACTTATTTATTGGAATTGTGTTGTTTTTAGTTGTGATAAGAGCAGAATTCCTAGTTAGAGGCTAGGAACCTCCGAATGAGAAGGAAAGAATAAAACTATCTAGCTTAGACTTAGCTAATGCAAAAATGTTGTTTGTATTCACTCAAAATCGAGTTGAATCTTGAGAAATGCATGTATATATGTAAATTTCCAGTCATTTATACTTGAATTCCTAATAAAGTGACAATATTATCACTTACCGTATCAATTCCTTCGGTTCTCCTTTCACAAACATGAATCCTCCTCTATAAACATATGCATTCTTTTGTAGTCGATGGGACTCACTTTTTTAGAGACTACAGATAAAACAATTCTAGCTAATATAGTAATATACTTGAGTACACCAGAGTCAGTGTCATTGTCATGGTAAAACACAAATACTAGGTAAAGCTCCGTATCAATACGTGCACTTTCGTAGGAGTTCATGAAAACATCGAGCCAACAATTAACCTCTTCAGCAATTAAACCCAAAACCCTAGAATGGTACTCCTTGTATCCACTTTTATTAGTTTTCTTTGAAAACAGTGACAATTTGATACGTTAAAAAATTAATATATCTAAATATAATATTAAATTGATGATTTACATTGCCAGAGAATGAGTTAGGGTCATGTGTCCAGTAATTTATGGGCTTCATGGTATGATTTATTTTCAATCATTAATTATGAGAGTAATAACCGACTAGTGTGATATTTAAAATAAAAATTTAACTGTCTTTACAGATGAGTTTATAGTTAGTAGATGCTTGCCCATGATAGCTCTAGTAAGAAGACAAAAAAGACATAAAATTTTCTAGCTAATATTCGGTTTTTTCCCTTCCCGTTTTTTCTATTTAAATTCTCTAAAGTAAGAATCCATGGTAAAATATGAAAGTAAAGAACTAACCACCCTAATTTTGAGATGTAAGAAATGAAAAAGCGTGTTATATTTTCAAAAGACATCTAGAAATGAAAAACAAGGACGTCTTCTCATTAACGATACCACTATTACTCTATTTCCCTTTGGATCCTCCTGCACAAACCATCATATCCTAGCTATGTTCACTGCAAATTGCAAGCACACCTCTTGTTCTACTTAGACAGCACATAAAGACCACACCTAAAGTATTAAGGATAGATTAACATCCCCACATCTGACTTGTAGCAGTAACTATTCCTCTATTCATATTTGGGGAAGGCACGTTGTTTCAGTCGTAATTATATCTTGCATCAGAAGAGTCAACCATAGGCAGCCCAATTACTCATGCAATGGACCCATTCAAGAGGATACTAAAGCAACTTGAAAGGATCAAGGGTTTAATGTGCACTAGGCAATTTACAAAATCTACACAATATACAAAAACAGCGACCGCCTCTCCTTACATATGTCTGGCTGCATTCCAAAAACGAGCCTTTCTATGAACTTTTCCTACATTTGCGAACCTATGTTTTGACCTCCATGTTAACTTCGTTATTGAGGAGTTCTTCATATTCCCGTTCCAGCTGCACAAAGGAATTCCTCACGTAAATATACAGGCAAAAGAGAATCAGAGAATCCTAGCACTAATACAATGCATAAATAAGTGAGTCACCTTTGCTTGATTAAGTGCCAGCTTCATCCTCCTATAGTCTTCTTGTGCTTTCTTAGAACGGAACATGGCCTGCACACGCACTACAGATCTCTCAACACGTTCTTCAGCTTGTTTCCTACCAGCCCAAAGAATTCCTCCTCTACATCACTTTCCTGCTTCTGATCAGCAGCAGCCTTAACATGCATCCCACGCAACCCCTTTCTCTTTAAACGCCAACGCAACACTGCTTTCTCAACCACCCCGACGGACCAAAGAATTTTACGGTAATTCTTCCTCTCTTGAAAGCACCGGAAAGCAGCCTACATTGCAACATATACAGTCATTCTCCTCCTGCAATATTGCATGTAAATGATAATAACATGCAACAACAGGCCAAGAAGAGTAGCTCTTACTTGAATTTTAATAGCCTGACGACGCAGGTTGAGAAATTCTTTACGAATCTTCCACGTGCGGAATGTGTACTGAATGCGTGCAGCAGCTGCCATTATTTTCCTTGTCTCGAAGTTCCTAAAGGCATGCTGAATCTTCAATGCTGCAATTATTTTGCGTGCTTCATCCTCTGGACTAGAGAGCTCAGCGGCTTTAGCTTGCAGTTTAAAGGAGTGCTCCCTAAATGCAGCTTGTATGCGTGCTGCTGCTTGAGCAGCTGTTCGATAAGCTGCCAGTGTATCCTTCATGTACAGCTGGTCCTCTGTGAGGTTCTCAGGATTTGCTGAGTCAGTTGTGCTGGTATCCAGTGAGCCACTGATATTTCCAGCCAAGCTCATGTCATTGAAATGCTCAACCAGAGCCTTCTCTGAAAGATAAGCTGCTAAGCCATCATAACCTTTCTTATATGCAAGATCAGCAGCAGTTTGTCCACCAGGATTTTGTGGAGTTGGATCCGTGACCAAATTTGGCTTTGCCCCAGCAGACAACAGAGTTGCAACCATTTTCTCCCTGAAGACAAATTTCAAATCAAATAAACAAGAAAGTTTTAATTTAAAAGTCATACAGCCTACTTTACCAAATTTCATGCTAAATTCACAGGTGATGTTAATGTCAGGTTATCTGTCGGGAGAAAAGAAACAGAAAAGTACTTGAATGGTGAAACCATGTCAGAAAGGAATTTTTAGGTAAATGTGGTTGCAGCAAGGCCAATGATTTAAATAAGTAGGCTGTCTGTGTAATTATACCTTCCACAATATGCTGCCCAATGAAGAGCTGTCCATCCAAATTTGTCACGGAAATCAAGCGACAAGCCAGACCATGAAAATAAAGAAACAGCCCAAGTATATCCCAGAATTGCACACAAATGGATTACACTTTGGCCTTGTGCATCATATTCAGCAGTCTTAGAGCCTAGAACAATTCTTTCCAAAATCCATTCCTTTAGTCTGCTTTTCAATGCAATTCCAAATAAGTCATCCTTCGCCTGTGAATATGGAATTTTGTGGTCTTCAGTTGACTTGATCAAGTGTTGCCAACTACTGGAAATAAATGATGTTTTGATGGCAAATTTCCTAGCCTCCTTTAGTACATTAGGCGATACTTTACTAGAGAAAACATCAGGGCTCTTTAGTTTAGCGAAAAGAAGATAAGCAAGCCTCATCCGGAGCCTGAACTCATCCCAATTGTCTTTATCTGCCATACAAGCTGCAGGCTCATGCAGAACAGGAGTACGATACTCAAAATTAACAACTTGGCTAATGGGCCTATGGCCATCAAAGCTCAAGTAAAGATTCATGAATCCAGGGGAATGTGGGGGTACCCAGCATCGATAGACCCCAACCTGAACAATTTCTGCAGGAACACTTACATCACCACAGACACACAGTAGATTGGACTTTGAAAGGTGAAGATAGTCCTTATGAAAGAATCCAGTCACCACGACCTGCAAGAAGTGAAGGAACCTAGAAAGTCAAACAATTGCAAAACTATGGGGTAGCCAATGCATGGGTTGATCATATGGCAAGCATTTAATAAGTTAATTTGTTACAATTTATACGCATGAAGATGTGCATGCTTTTAGCCAGGGTGTTTCTCATAACACCAAAGGAAAATGAATTTTGCCTACATTGAAAAGGAACTGATAATTCATATTCCTAAGTTTATATTTCACAGTTTATAGCTTTCAAATTCAACAGGCATTCAAGATTGTTTGAACAAAAAGTATCAGGTATGAACTAAGAGGTAGGAACCCAAATAATAAATTAGTGTTAAGGAAAGGTACAGTTTTAACAGAAAATAATGGCTAGTAGATATGTGAGAATAGCAAAAGAAACCTTTGATTTCTCGGTGGAAGACACACATGCAGGGGACACCTCAGTGAGATTAAATACTTGTTCTGGCAAAGAAGCTTGCTGATCATCCACTGCCAGAGATGAGTATTCATGAACAGATGAAACTGATGATTCAACAACTGACTCATCTACTGAACATGGTGAATCAGACAATATGTTATTCACCCACATTCCAAAGCTGTCCTGACTTTGCAAGCCATCATTCACCAAAGTGTTCAAGGAATCAACACCGTTTACAGATACAGTGTGATTTGTCTGTTCATTTGGATTTACTTGATTGTTCATTGTCTGAAGATTAACATTTTCCAAAAAAGTGTAAGGAATACAATTGCTCCCAGCAATTGGCTGTGTTAAATTACCAAAAGAAGGAATTTCTGCAGATGGATTGCTGGCTACCTGGTGACGAAAACCCTATATAGGTTACAGCAGCAGCTATCACAAAGCAATAATCTCCAGAAAAAAATAAAGAAAGAATAGGGGGAAGACAAAGGAAGAAGCAAAGAATAAGGATATAAACTTGAGCCATACAATTGACAAATAAATAAGTTTGCCTTCATCATAATTTCAAGACCTCTTCTTTATAATGGCTATGACTTTTTTATATGATATTATTGGTTATTGGAAAAATAAGATAAGAAAGGAAAAACAACTTGTTAACTCCGTATCATCTATGATGAAACAATAATTAGTGAAAAACACTAAAGAAGTGTTTCCATGCTGGATGCTAAATGCTCGGGCATCTACTAAATCTGTTGCCCAAGAAATATCATTAAACCTCTCTACTTACATATATTTCAAATAGGATAATAGTTTCTTATGATAAATATCAAAGGACAAACAATAAGGAAACCAACTATTTGTGGCATTGCACTGTGCCATTCTTTGGTGTATTTGGTTGGAGCAGATAATGGTCTTAGCCCCATGGTTTTGTTTTGGATAGGTTTCTGTTTTCAGCTTGTCTCATGTGATTAGCTCATGGCTGTTTCAAGGGAGTTTCCACTACCAATATGAAGAGAGGGAAGCTTACTGCATATTTGAATTCTTTCCATTTTTGGTATCAGATGATACCTTAGCCTTCTAATGATGCTTCACTTCTTATGTCTCTAATAAAATTTCTCTTTATATTTTAAATATAAAAAAAACAAAGGACTAATTGTCATGGCAGCAAAACTTAAGTGGAAAAGGACAACATAGAACAGAATAATGAATACAAATGAAAGAAAGATCATATTATCTTACATTGCTGAAATTGTCATCCAGTAAAATTTGATTTTGTTGATCAAAATATGGAACTTTGCCTGCAGAAAGTTAAATTTAAAGTTATAAAGTAATAAGGTGCATTCCAGAAAAGTGATTGGTTGTGCCAAAGCATAATCAATTACCTCCATTAGGCACAATAGAGGTGTTAAGATCATTTGCAACCACTAGGTCATCCCATTCAAGTGTATTAATCTCATGAAGCCTCTGTTCATAACTTGTGATGGTTACATTGTCATTAATCTCTGTTTATCACCAAAATGCAAGGGATGAGAATGTCTACCTAATCAAGTAAAGACAATTAAAGTATCTATTTTATTAAAGGTTCTCATAGAAGCAGACATCAACAATCTTTTTGAATTTTTCATAAAACCATGGGATCAACAATGTGACCAGATGCATACATCAACATAACACACACACACACACACACACACACACACACATACAGACTTATATCTTCTGCTTCTGCTGGAAAGATGAGCAGAAGAAAAACACGGTGAGAGGAATTTATGTGCAATGTGTAAAGACGTGGACGTGGCACATACTCATTTATTTTAACTCATTATCCTCTCTCATTGTTTCCAAACAAAACCCCAACATCTTCAAAATTAAAAGATAAATGTTTCAAATAAATGTCATAAGTCTTTCATACTGATATTTTTCAACAGTATAGCATGGAAGATAGACCATAATCATGCAAAAGTTATTTCTCACCACCAGTATGTGCAGTTTTGATCCCTGAATCTATTTCTTCAGATAGAACCCATGGGCCAGGTGGATCAGAGACAGAACTAGAGTTTGAATTTTTGGGTGTGACAGGAGAACCTTGCAACTGTATCATAAACCACAACCCAAAGAAGGTAACAAAGCCAAGTCACATTCCTTGTCACAATAAAATGGTAAAGTATATATAGCACCTTACACATGAGTTTATATCTAATTATAATGATGTGTTCACATTAAGTATCTTCCACAAAGAGAAAGTAATTGATGAAATACTGGCAATGATGTGTTGAGTGTACTTTTAACAAAAGCAATATTCATGTTCATAGAGAAAACAAAGAAACTATTTTAAAATTCTAGAAGACGACTATCCTAAAATTCTATTGGAAGGCTAGAAGGAGAAATAAACACAGTTTTCCACACAATTATACAATGAATGGAATATAAACTTTTAAATCAGCCTCTTTGTTGAAAAAATGACTCCTGTTAACATTTTTGGTAAGACCCCCAATATCTAAACTCCACTGAACTTCAACCAGTCCGGCTCAAGTCAAGTCAGTCCACTATGGAGGTAAATCTCTCCTAACGCTAATTTTTTCCATCCACAAGATTCCAACCCAAAACCTTGCTTAAGGGAAACAAATGACGAACCACTTGATCCAATTTCATGGTTTATGAGATGAAACTAAACTTTCGAAAGGGAAAAAATTATAAAGAAAACGATACCTCCTGTGTTTCACGATAATGAACAAGGACTATGTGTTCCAGGCTCCTGAAAGGAAAATAATAACATAAGTTATCGGTCACATTACCATTTGTTTGCAATCTTACTTTATGCTTTAACCAATATATACACGAACTACAGAAGCACCATTGCTAAAACATTTCAGAACTACAGGCAGCATAACATGACGGAATTGGGACCTTAAGTTAGCTACTGATGTACATACTTATCAAGCAACCAATAACATCTACGAACAAAGCTTGGGTTATCTTCGCCATGCGCATAATATACGTGAATCCTTTCTTCATTACCAACCTGATGATGTAGAAAAGAAAATAACAACCAGAAAGCTTTTCAGAAATCAAATACAACATTAATGACTCAATCAAATGTCAGAATCAATAATAAGAAAAAAAAATGGAGGAAGCAAATATGAGAAAACATAATAAACACTGAAATCTGATGACAAGATTAAGAGCAGGAGCATAATTCATTCCCTTAATATTAACCAGAAAGAATGATAAAATTGTGATTGAATCATTGTGCACAGAACCACAAACTGTAAGACATACAAAGCAGAGATAAAGCATTATGTATGTGTGCTTCAGGATCCAACAGAGGATGATATATAAACCTATGCAATATCATAGGCACAAAAAGAATAGTACTTATGGAGAAAGCATATTGAATTAAAGACAGTATCAAGAGAACTGCTAAAGTAAAAAACTGAGCTCCTGGAAACCTTATGCAATTCAAGATTTAACCTAAATGCACAAAAGGCAACTTGTTATACCCGTTAGCATCTATGTCACAAGATTTAACCTAAGTGAATGCTCATTTATTCCCTTCACATTCAATGTGAACAGAAAATGTCAAATTATCTGATCTAAGAATCTGTTAAAGAAACCAAATTCAATATGCTACTTGCCACCATAAAATTCAAATTATACAAATATAAACACAGAAGAAAATGAAAATCCTCACTTTTAAGTGCTCATGAGCTTCTTTAACAGTTTTACCATCCTTTTCTTTTTCCAATTGTGCCCATCTTTTCGGAAGTTCCTAAGCATCTTGCGGTCAAATAATACAATAGTACCACCTGTTTACACACAAAAACAATAGTAGCAATAATAAGATAACATATCATTGGAGATTTCTCATTCATATAATTTTTAATATAGTGAAAAAATATTATCTAAATGCAAAATAATTAAATTCTATTAGTAGGTACAAGCATGAAAACTCATTCACGATGAGTCTTTATATTGACTTATTCATGATATATACAACTAAATGGTGAGTAAATTTCGACATTATTTATTAATTTATGCTTCAACAAGAATTAAAGCACCTAGAAGTTCACAAAATTTATAATACAAGCTACAAATCATCAAATGCTCTGGAGTAAGATTATCATGGAAACCTTACTATCAGCAGGTAACATGTTTTACAAAAACAAAGTAGTAGGAAATAATATGATAAAAAACAGTCCATAAGAAAATTGACGGTAGAGGAGAATGAAAAATTATGTGTTTAGCATATTGACTTCACAAGCATCAAGTTACTGCTGTTAGATATAGATAATTACTTGTGGGCAAATTCACTGGCTTGACACTTATGGTGAAATACTTGTAATTACAAAGTATGGCATGAATCTCATTGGACGAAGCCATCTGGTTCTTGCTTCTTCCATTATGCTTCCCACATCCAGCTCTGGGGCATAAAAAAATATTATTTCAGAGCAAACAAGTGAAGATGATAATTATGCATTGATCATTAGTTGAACATCAATGTACCCTTTAATCAACCCTTTACTCTCACTGTATGAGATGCTAAACAAGTAACAAATACTAAATCATAGGCACTTCTCCTTACCACAATAAACAATTTTAAGCCCGTTCTCTGTTTCTACTCATTGTTTATTTCTTTTCAAAGCAACCACGATGCTTAGACTATTAATAACATGCACATTGTTATTCTAACACTCATAAATGAGTGTCCAATACACCTACTCCATCATTGTTTGATGTAATTAAGTGGAGAAGTTGGACCATCACATTCAACGTCATGGAATGGATGTCCAAATTGCACAGTTTGGGTGT
The DNA here is from genome assembly GCA_030441495.1 of Dalbergia oliveri. Lineage (NCBI taxonomy): Eukaryota > Viridiplantae > Streptophyta > Magnoliopsida > Fabales > Fabaceae > Dalbergia > Dalbergia oliveri. The sequence continues at coordinate 53,298,015 of JAMLFY010000001.1, read as the reverse complement.
TGGAATAGTATTTTGTAAAAACATTATTACAGTGGAAATGGAGACGCAATTTACAACCGACCCCATTGTCCTTTTCACTCCTAGGTTGCATCGAAAAAGAAATACTTGCATAGATGCATTTACACGAGACATTAAAAAAAAAAGGCTCTACACGTGACCAAACTATAGACAATAAAAATTTTACAGATCAAAATATTAACTTTTTTTAACTCCCAGATAGAGAAAGAGACACAGAGAGACAGTGAGCATGATGGCAATTTTCAATTTTGAAACTGGAAGAAGATGCTTGAGGTAAACAAAACGTTCAAGTTAGTACCTTGCAATGTGTGGAATCCATGTATCTCTGAGCCTACCAACTGCCCCGTTAAGTGATTTGCCATAATAGAAACCTCCGAAAGATTCCCAACACCTTTCACTCACCGCGAAATCAGCACTTGGCCACTTGCATAACTTACAACCTTAAAATGAAAAGAAAACATAAGAATTCAGCAAATACCCGATTCAACGGAACAGAGCAATCAACACTCCCAAATACAATAACCGATCGAAATTTGTAACACAAACAGCGAGAACATGATTGATAATTAAAAGGGCAGTGAAAGAAAACGGAAAAGGTGATAACTTTACCTGATTCCAGAGAAGGGTCTGTTCAGATTGGACGGAAGAGAAAATTGATCGTGTCTGACGGAGCTGAATGACACTCTGTCAAAGCAATCTGTTTGTTTTCTATCGCACTGTCTGAGTTACATTACGGTATTAATGTATTATAAACGAAAAGAAATTAGGAGCCTAGTACCATTAAGAATACTTATTAATAATTAATTAATAAATAAATAAGACTTTTTTCGGTCTCAGTTGACCGGTTGTCCAATAATACCCTTACGTGTATATAACTTTTAACACCAAATAGCGCCAGAGCATACAGGAAAACGAACTATGTATAACACTGTTTTGGCTTGATATGTATGTACGTTTCATTTTCACACGTACTATGTTTTATAATGTCTATATATACTAGGTAGGAGGAGGCGTTGGAGAGTGCATGTTAGAAAGGACAAAGGGGGAGGAACATGACCATTGTCTGGTAGTCTGTGGTCTCGAATCATTGGTGAAGCGAATCCTCGAAGTCATAGAGGCATCAGATCAAAATGTGCTGTCCCTTGGGCTGCGTTGAATGTTGATGTTTCTATCATTGCTATGAAGAATGAAGACTTGGCGAGCCCCAAGCTCGAGGTGCACCCTCCTGTGTCCCGTGAAATTTCCACGGTAAAGATGATTAATGCTAAAGAAAACATTGTTGAAATTTTGATGGTTTTCAAGTATAATTTAAAAGCTAGTAGGAATTATTTTACCGTATAAAGATGTTTAAGTCACAATGGTGACTTAGGTTGCAACTTTTGCCTTTTAATTCACGATGGGGTCAGTTGGTATACCCGCATAACGCGAGTGAAAATATTACTTTTATTTTAATAAAATTCATTTTATGGTTTTTTTTATCTGCTATGGTAAGTGAAATTTAGAAGTTAAGAGATAGTTGCTAAGGGTGTATTTATTTGAACTTATTTTATAAGAAAATTGCTTTCTGATAACAAAAATTACTTCTAATTTTTTAAATCTTTAGGGTAAGAATTTAAAAAAAATAGAATAAGAGAATAATTAAAATTGTCTATTTTTTGAGAAGTAAGTATTTTATAGATTAAATTGGCTTTTAGAAATAAATACAGTTTTATAATTGTATATATTAAATATAAAATTATTAGTGTCATAACTCAATAGCTTAAGCTTTTGGACAAATGGTTTAATGACATGGATTAAAGTCTATAACCAAGTGGTATAGTTGATCTTGCCCTCACTCTAAATAAAAAAAAAATTTAATTTCAATATAAGGTATGGTGGTTGCATTGTCTACGTTTCAAACCAAAAGAGGATTCACATGAGGACGTATTAAATATAAAATTATTAGTGTGTTACAACCTAACAACTTAAGTTTTTGAGAAGTTGGTTTAATTATACAAAAAGTACAATAGCTCCTACTTATTGTGAAAATAATACAAGAAAGATTAACTCTAAATATTGTTTTAAAACAATTTTACAACAATTATCTAAGAGCACCCTAATTATTATTAAGTGAAGATATTTATAAGGACCACAAGAATATTCTTAATTTTTTTATAAAGACTAAATACAAAATTTTCAATATTTGTAAATATCAAATATATTCTTAAATATGTGTAAGCAGGACCAAAAATTTTAAAAACATGGACTAAACCAAAATATTTAAAAAATTGGATAAAACTATTTTTTTTTATTAGGAATCAAAACCAAAATATACTATATTCTTAAGAATAAAACATATTTAAACTTTTTTAAAAATAAATACAAGTTGTTATTTTACTTATATGTTATACAGATTTATTTTAAAGTTTACCTTAAAAGAAATTACTTGTATAAAACAATGTTAATTTTGTATGTACCGTAGAAGGACTTACATTACTTGTTTTCTGCCTACAACTTAACATTTGGCAAAATTTACCTTTTTATTAACACTCAAACGAAGTTCATGTCAGATGTGGCTGTGTTTAGCTACTGTGTGGCTGGTGCTTGCTCGCATGCAGAGCCATTTTTATCTGTAAGTTGCATATGTGTGTTGGGCTAATGATTAAAGCACACATGGAGTTAAAAGTAAATGGAGGCAAGTTAAGGTAAACAGTTTTTATGACCCAATTAAGCATCTAACTTAGTTGATTTAATTAAAATAACTTGATCAAATAGTTAAAAATAAATAAATAAACACCAACAACACCCTATTTGACGGGAAAAAAAAAACCACCCTCCCCACCTAGCCGTTGCCACACTCACCCAACCACACCTCCACACCTTCACTTACAAGGAGCACAAAACTCAGAGAAGCATGTTGAAACATGTGGAAAAGGTGAAACATAAGAGCAATCAAAAGAAATAGAAGTATTATAACAAAATGAAAAGGACTTGAAATTGAAATCTCACAATTTGCTCATCTGGGTTTTAAAAGAAAAGAATAAAAAAAAAAATAGTGACATGGTGGTGTCACCATTGTTGTGGTTGTTTCATTTTCTCTAATGTGAGGCAGAAATGGATCTTGTATGGGCGGATCTTGCACGAGTAGGTGTTCTTATTGTTTTTGTTTTCACCTTTTCTCCGGTGGAGAGGAAAGAAATCCCAGATCTGGATGTGTGGAGAGAGAGAGAGATGGAATGACAGAGGTTTCTCGCGGTTTGCTCTTATAGCAGTAGCGTGGCAACGTGGCTAGTTTGACAATGATGAGGGATTGGCCCACGGCGGTGAAGGGTTTGGTCGCGATGGTGGCTCGAGCTCGTTGCAGCGGTGGTTTTCAAAGCACATGACCTGTGCGCGGCGGTGACAGTTGGTGGTTTCACGGTGGTGGATCACGCAGCTGTGGGGTTCATGGTTCAAAGGTTGACGGTGGTGGCTCTGAGACTGCTACTACGACTATTGTTTTTCTTTTTTTTTTGTGTTATATTTTTTTTTCAAATCAGCTAAATTAAATCCGGGTCATAAGAGTTGTTGACCTTTACTTCCCCACTCCACGTGTGCTTTTTAATGCCCAACACACATTTGCAGCTTACAGATAAAAAATGGCTTAGCATGTGAGCAAGAGCCAAATATATATTATCAATCAATTCGTGGCCGTAGTTTCAAAATTGGAATTGTGCATCCCCAAACGTACCGGGCTGTTGAAACTTCAACGTAATTGGTTGTTCAAGTGTCTATTTTCAATTCATCTCGGATACATGCATGCAATGCATGAAATGTGAAACATTTTTTGACACGCATGGGTCATATTCATAATTGGACTGATATAGTTATATGCCTATACGTTCCCTACACATGTTGTGTTTATGCACACATTAACAGCTAAGTAAATATTTAAGGTATGTTTTATTTTGAATTTGTCTAACCAGAGCCCTTATAAAGTAAAAGAGGAAATTTTAATTTTGAAAAGATTAACTTTTACATTTTCAATACTTGGGATCCATCAGTAAATTTCAATACTTACAATCTTTAGTATCCTTAACTAGTGTCCTAAGCATACTAGTTAGTAAAACTCTTTCTTTTATACTACCTCATATCATAGTCATAGATGCACCATATCAGAATAAAAAATGCTTCTGCTTAAGCCCGAACTGCCAATCTTCTTTGTCTCTATTCTTTTCCATGTTTTCAACTGAACTTCATGAAAAATACAGGTGACACGCGTTCGAGTCCAGACCTTGTTAGTACTAGTTGTGGACCAAGTGTACTGATTGTTACCGGTATCACATGATTCGAGCGTGATGCGTTCTTTAGCGTGAATCATCGTTCTAGTCCTTAAAATCATAGTTGCCGGACTTGACTAGGGCTAAACCCAATCAAGATGTCAGATCACTTGTTCAATCAATAGGTAATTAATTGAACTGGTTGAATCATATTTATTAAAAAATATAAAATATTATAAACAAATATTAAAATATATAAAAAAAATATAAGTTTAATTTTGATATACTGAGTGTAAAAAGTTTTACACCTTTATCCAATAAAAAATATTTAGTTTTGTTGACTTTCAGGTAATGAGTATAAAAGTTAACTATCATGATATATAGCAATACATAATTAATGACTATAAAAAAATTTTACACTATCAGTTGACAATTAAATCTAAAAAATATACGAAAACATAGATAAACAATATAAATTCTCAAATGTTGTCCACAATGCAAATAAATTTTTACACCATAAAGTCATAAACTCATATATATACACATAACAATGCAAACAAAGTTTGTAAAGTAAGTAACTGGAACACTAACACAAGTTACACAATAAATTAACTATATGAATATACATTAAATTAAAAATAGTAAAAATGAGCAATCTATTCACTCTCATACTCTCAAATCTCAATCTCCAAAGACAAAATAGTATGTACAATGTTAGTTACATGTTCTGTAACACAACAAAATAAAAAAATAAAAAAACTCATAACTTACCTTTTGAAAGTAGTGACGACACGATGGGGCAAGGCGAGCTGCGGAGCTACATGGCTGCAGTAGGGGGCAAGGGCGCAAAGCACTGCATGGTGCGGCGATAGGTGAAGGTGACGCGATGCGCGGAGGCAACAGGTAAGAGGGACACACAACGCGGTGGGAGCAAGTGGCAAAGAGCTATGGCACAATAGTCTTTCTTCCTGGGCATCGTTCTTCCTGTGACACGGCGGTCTTTCTTCTCCCATCGATCTCAATTCTTCTCACAGAACCACACTCACTTAGGTCCATGGTTTTTAGAGGTCTTTTGTTTTAGGTTAGGAATTTTAGTTTTATTTTCAAAATAAAAAATGAAACGATGTCGTTTCGCTAAAAAAAAAAAATTAAGCATGAACCAATCCAGTTCACATAAACTAGCCGGGTCACTAGTTTCCATTAAAAGGTCGAAGTCGCATCGGTTTTCATCGATTCCATTGCATACTCGATCCAAAGAGTAACTCGGCCTACTACATGACTGATTCTCCAATCGAAGTTGAGTGGGTTTTATTACTATGCTTAAAATCATGTACACAAGTAATTTTGATCCTGAAATTTAGAAATTAATTTTTTAATTTATGAAATCATAGAATGCGAGTCAAATTAGTTCTTGATTTCATTTTCATTATTATATTATCACATTTTCACTAACATGTGATATTAAGTAATATCCTGACGATAGATTCACATCCTATTTTATCTTGATCAAAGATGATGTGATTGAAAAATAAAGTCAAATTGCCAACATATATCAAATATATTTACAATTTTATTTATATGTAAAATTCATCTTATATTTTTCAATTATATCTATCTTCAGCAATTAATTGGTAAAGGCCACATATAATGTTAGTATATCACTAATATATTAATTAATGTGAATATCAACAAAAAAAAATGATGATACAGTTGTCATGACCCGCCTAAAATGTGATGGCACATGAAAATTTGGATTCCAGAAGTCTCATGATTGGCTAATATGCATAAATAAATATATTCAAAATATTTCAAGCTTAACTAAATTCCATAATTCTGATAATGTTTCCAATCATAAATCCTGAACATAAAACTAAAATCCATAATCTAGGCCAAGGCCAAACATATTAAATGACTGAAATTCTGAAAATAGTCAAAACAATATAATACATGTCCGATCCTGCTACACAATTATTGAGCACCTAACTGACATAACTAAAAGTGAGCTCCAAAGCGAAACTCACCAAAGAAGTGCAACACTACTAAGGAGGCCTGTGATACAACAGAACCTCTCACTGTATCTGGAGAGGAGGAAAGAGATGGGTGAGTTTATCAAAACTCAGTGACCACATGAGACAATAATAAATATACATAACATATACATGCAACTGATGTAAAACATTTTATACATAATTACATCTAATTGTGAAACAATAATTTAACTAAATCCATGGCAATAATTAGTAAAGAAATAAGAGATATTTATACATAATTAACTGAGTTGATAGCTGAATTTGAATCAATGACTAATCTAATGGGCACCTAACTAGGTCCCATAAATGGACACCATGGGTTCCCTCTGTGGGTAGTCCTTAGCGGACTACTTTGTACCAAGGTTAACGATAATCTTGCAACTATTAACTCACTATCTTTCTTACTATTTATTGGCTAAAACTAATAGCAACAAAATTCACTATTCTTACTATTCATATAAAATTTAGATTCATAAAATTTTCTAGCTGATAAAATAAATCTAAATCATACATACAACGAGTATGGTCCCATGATTTTGCTAAAATAATAATTTGTCATGATAACTACCAAACAATAATTTTCTAAAATTTCTATAATCTATAAGATATATTTCTTGGTATAAATCATTTTAAAATTTCATAAATAATCTATATAATATGAGAAAAATAATAATAATAACCAAAAGTATGGCCAAGCTTAAACTCACTCACCGTTGGTAGCCAAAAGTGTACTTCCACTAACAACTTAACTCTTAGACTGGAATGACACTAGTAACCGCCAAACAATACAATAAAAATATAAACAATTTGAATTTATCACCCAAACTAAGTTTGGAATGAGAAGAAGAAAAAATATTGTGTGAAAATTATGTCTAATAGTACCCAAACTTATAATTTAAAAAAAAGATGAGGAATGGACTAAATTCTATGAGATCACTCACCGAAAGATATTAATAGGAGAAAATTGCAAGAAACTATGTTTTTTCGCTCTAGTGAAAATTCCTTCGACGACTAGGGTTCTTAGAAAAATATTTGAAAATATTATAATGTGCTCAAAATATACTAGGAGTATAAAAAAAGACAAGAAAAAAAATAAAATTGAAAATGAATTGAAGTGCAGAAGGTGTAACACCTAATAATTAACCCAATACACCTAGGGTTCTGATTAATTACTAGACTTTACTCTTTGCTTCAGTTCCTTAATCATGCTTTGAAAATACTTAGTGAAATTACGAGCCATTTTTTTTTTAAACATAATTGAAAACATGAGCCGCGCTTAACGTGAATGATTTAGCAAAATTTAAAAGACACATAGGAATTTACAAACATCACATCATAATATATTGGCTCCATCATACAGCATCCATAATTACATATCATATAGATATTTTGCCTACCAACAGAATAAGACTAAGTGTAGGCAATCTAATAAAACATAAATAATATATGGATGGAAGGACATCCATTAATGGCACCTAGTAATAACACTCCAGGGATAGGGATAGATATCTGAAATATACGAGTGAAACTAGCAGGATTCAAGTTCAGTACCCGAAGCCTCAATGTGATTCACGAACGCTTCCTTCCGTTTTGAAGACGAGATGGAAAGAAAAATAGCGGGAGTGAGAAACTTATAAAAAGAATCTCAGTAGGGTACTCACCTCATGATGCATTGTGTCATCATCATCGTCCCCAGGAACCTCGGGTTATTATGAAATAATGAGCATGCTAAGATTGATTTATTAAGTTCGAAAATATACTTTACCGAGGTTCGTCGTTTTAATCATGCGTCTTATAATGCATCATAAACTTAGCATGTCATGTTTATAATGAACTTTTCCTTTCATATATAATAACATAGTTATGCATAAAATCACATCATATTCCTCATCATCATTTCATAATACTATGCATAGCAGAATATCATATTTCTCATCATCATCTCATAAATACTATGCATAGCAGAACATCATATTCACATAATGCATTTACTTAGTTTCTTAGGTGACTTAAAGTTACTTTCATCATCATTTTCCTGGGCCACCCTATACTCCACCCTTTTGGGAGTAATCTAGGTTATGAGCTCATACCTTGCTAGTCGTCACCAGCACATACTTATCCCTTTTGATAAGTAAAAATTCCGTCTCTACCCTTTTGAGAGAACAGACTAGGGGGCAAGAATCACCTTTTCACCGCCTATAGTTTGAGGGTCCAAAGGATCATTTTCTCATATATTTTGAGTCACCTTTAAGTCTTTGCATGTTATATCATAATACAATTCTTCATTCATAATCATCATAACATTTTCTCATTTATAGTCTTATGCCGAAATAATATATACCAACTGTAATCATGCATCTGGAGATTCCAGGAAAGAGAGGTGGGTCACAATGGACACGCTTAAATACCAAATCTTTCCTTAGTCAGAATCTTTCCAAATTGCACTCTTACAAGTAATACACTTTCTTCCAGGAACAGAATATGTCTTTATTTCATGCATAAGTTTTCATTGTTTGCAACAACAACTATAACATACAAACCAGGGAATCAATCAATGACACCAAATTCTTAATAAGCATCAAATCACATTTTAAGTACACATAAATTACTAGCTTCCCATAAAATTCTTACAAAGTTTTAAAACTCTTTTAGAACTAATTCCTTTTGTTAAACTTGAAAGAAGTCATAGGACTTTAGGCCTAAATTAACCATGGGACCGATTTATAACTTGAAAGAATGTTCATAATTAAATCTTTCACTTAAGATAAAAGGAGCAAGTCTTGAGCTTTAGAGATTTAGGTGACATCTTTGAATTATTACCATGCTATGCAACCTTATTTTAATCTTATCTTTATAAGGTGATAGCTTGGAATTATAAACATGATATGCAATTCCATTTCTTTATCTTTAAGATTTAAGGTGATAACTTGAAAATTAAACATGATGCAAGAACTTGTAATATAAACATGATGCAAGAAACTGGAAGCGGAATTGCATAGGACCAGGAGAGGGAGAAGAGAATCTTAAGCAAGGAGCCGCGTAGTCCGCATAGGACCGGTGAGGGGATGAGAATTACATTTTTTAAGCTCCAATTCTCAAGACTTCTTAAAGAATAAATTCTTTAACTCCAATTATCTCATTTCTTCGCTTATGATTCATAAGCAAGTCTTTGAGCTCTAGGATTTTTAGGTGATGACATAAAATAAACATGCCATGCATTGACTCTTTTAGCCATTATAAAATAAAGTGAGAGCATAAAATAAACATGAGATGCAACTTCTTTATTATCTTTAGAGATTAAGTGACAACTTGAAATTTAAACATGAAATGCAAGCTTGAAATTTAAACATGAGATATGCAAGTTCATTTATTTATTCTTGAGAATTTAGTTATGACATAAAATAAATATGGTTATGCAAGGCATAAACTTAAACATGGATGCAAGTTCACTTGATCTCTTTACTAGAGCTCCTTCAAGACTTTAAGAGAATTATGTTTTCAACCCAATATATGTATCTTAGCAAGACAAAGTAAAAATACATATTTCATATTCAAACCTCAAGATAAAAACATTATTCTTTAAAGTTTTGCATTAAATGGAATGTTCAAGCTTTAGAGGCCTAACTTGTGATGGATTTACAACCCATATTCAAGGTCCTCATCATCAAGCCATCATTTCATTCCTTCCTAGGCCATTTGGCCGAAACCATGAAAGGAAAATAAGGAAAGAAAAACTGAAATTTTAGAAGCTTTGGAAACTAGTGAAACCTTCAAGTTTTAGAGATCTAACTTGTGAAAGCTTTGCAACCAACACTCAAGAATCTCATCATCAAACCATGGTCTCATCATAAGCTAGGCCATATGGCCAAAATACTTTAAAAAGAAAGGAAGAAGAAACTGAAAATGAAAACTTAAAAGAAAGCTCATGAAAACATCATTTTTGAGCTAGAAACATAACTTGTCTTAGCATAAAATGAACTTAGAAACACCTCCCTACCTAATTTGATTTGAAAGAAAGGAAGAGAACTTGGTTTCCTTGAGTGAAATGAAGCAAAATATCCTTGAAAAGCTGAAGGGAGAATTCAACCAAGAGAAAGAAAGAAAGAAAGCTTTTGGTGCTCCTAAGACTAGAATTTGTGTAAGTTATGAACTAAGCATCTAAACTATCTTCAAGCATGCCTATTTATAGAGATTTTGCAGCTCATAAATGGACAAAGGAAGGAAAGAAATCTGACCAAAAATTAGAGAAAAAAATAAGGAAGAAAAATCATTTTGTTTGGTGGCTTAAAACATGGAATCATGTTTCCATGTTTTCATGATTCTTTGTTTTCATTCTTTGGATTTTTGTGTAATAATTTTCTGACTTATTACTCAATAATTTCGTGCATTACAGCCTTGTGGAAGAGGATTTTGTGTGTTCCATGTATTTTTTAGGTGTAGGCAAGGTATTCATGCAATTTAGAGAATTTACGGTTAAGGGTTTAAGTGAATTACTAAGCAATTTGGGTGTTTTAAGCAATTTTAGGTTCTAATCAATCTAAATAAATAATTTTGACTCTAGATTAGTAATTAGAATTTAATAAGCTTTAATTTGAGCCTAATATTGCTTAGGTTTCGTTAGACGAATCAAAAATCTCAAAATTTGTAAAACTCACAAGAGAGGGGCAAAACGGTCATTTTACTTAAAAATTGCCCGAGACCACCCGAGCTTAACCAATGGTTAATCATGGCTTAAAAACACCTTTTAACACATTTTAGTGAGGTTCGGGCTAAGTGGCACGCAATTGAGTTAAAACGTAAGGGCGTTTTGGTCATTTCGCGTCGAAGCTCAAAATTAGGATTTTTCTCCTCTATTAACACACATAACACAAACAATCCCTTATTAACATCAAAACATCCCCTTGAGGATGGGTGGGGCCCACGATCCTCATTTCTGAGTAAAATAACCTCAGGGCATTTTGGTCATTTTACACGTACAATGGGTTTGCAATACTTGCACGAATTGCTCCTAACTTCTCTTCTAACGTTATATTCCTTTATTAAGGATTGTTTGGTCTCAAATTTTATATAATATTTACCTACGGTAATTCGGTAATTCCTAATGATAGTAAAAATTACAGTAAAAATGGGGCGTTAAAGAAGTGCCTTCATTCATATATATATATATATATATATATATATATATATATAAAATTGAAAACGAGGCACACGGCACAATTTTTTTTATTTTATTATATTTTATATAAAAAATTGAAAATGAGGCACACGGGCACACGTTTCATTTTTTTATTTTATTTTTGTATTATGTGTAAACCTATATATATATATATATATATATATATATACTAATCAAATGCGTGCAACTTGTCTTTTGGTTTTTCAAGTTACTATGCATGTATAGTAACTATGCATAGTAACTTTACATCCAAAAACAGAAGTTACTGCATATAGAGTAACTTTACTTATATAGTTACTTTTGAAATAGCAGTAATAATAATGCCAATAATAATAAAACTAACGGTAATAATAATGTCAACATACTATACATTTTCTCTTATAATATTATTAGAGCGTTCCTATTCATCTTGTATTATAATAAAATAATATTAAAATATCTTCCAATTAATAATAATAGTAATAATAATTCTAATACTAATAAATTTTGTATTTGGGTTATCACAACAAAAATGGAAACATGGCCAGAGAATAATATGATACATATCATGCAATTTCAGAAGGCAAAAAATTGATTTATAAATTTTGTGAATCAAAATGACTCACTCATATAACTTCAATGACTAAGTTGAACATTTATTCCATTCTTCACTGTAAAATTTATTAAGTAAACAATTAATGAAAAATGTACTCTTACATGAAACTGATTTTTTGTTTAGAAGCTACTTATTTTAGCTTTTATAAAAAAAATTGAAAATTGATTTTTTTTAAATTTCAAATATTTTTTAAAAATTATTCAAATATATGAAAAGTGATTTTTTTAGCCAAAATAATCACAAATAAACACATTCTTAATAAGCGCACACACACACAAGTACACTTCCTTAATTGCTGAAACGAAGCACTTCCCACTTCCTCTTCTTGGTTGACCCCAAATTTGTTCACCTGGTCCCAATGGAGACGTGTGATGACTTTCTCATATCTCAAGAACTTCTCCACTTGCGTTCAAATGTCAGATCTTGTTTCTCCTTTGAGCAATTATACGTGACTATCAAAATACCTATACCAAATACTTACACTGCAGGATAAATTTGGTGAACGGAGATAGTATGCATACAGAGGGCAATTTTGACAAGCAAAGCAAAAGAAACCCAAAACAAGGAAAAAAAAAATAAAGAAAAAGTAACGTCACTCTCTTTTCTTGTTTCTCTTTCTTGTATCCACCAAAGCTTTCATTTTCTCTCTCTTTATCACGTTTCTCTCTTAGATTCATCGTTCACAAGAGGAAGAAGAAGAAGAAGGATAATCAAGATTAGAAGTACAAAACTTATCCTTATGCATGAAAACTTAGCTCATTCAATTTGATTTTTCATGTGTTTGTTGTTTATGTCTAAGATATGGATGATTATTTTTTTTTTAGTTTTTCAGCAACAAAAAATTGAGAATGACTCTGTAAAAGCTAGATTTGCTGTTATTGTTGAAACTAGTTGAAAAATTGTAAATGTGTATTACAAAAAGTTATAAACTAGTAACAAAATATTGTAAACCATTGCACAAAAAGTTGTAAACTAATAGCAAAATGTTGTAAACCAATTGAGGACACATACTAAAGGTTTAGAATTAAATGTAAAATTATATTACGAAATGTGTAAACCAAAGCAAAAGTTTTCATTCTTTCAACAATGTCCTTATATGTTTACTCTTTCTTTCTTGTTTCTCGTTCTCTCACCCACCATAGCTTTTATTTCTCTCTTTATCACATTTTTTCTCTAGTTCTTTATCGTTTAGGAGGAAGAAAAGAAGGAGAATTAAGTCTGTTAGCAAAGCACAAAACTTATCCTTACACATAAAAGCTTAGCTCATTCCATTTGATTTTTCATGTGTTTGTAGTTTATGTCCTAAGACATAAATGATTATTTTTTTTTAGTTCTTTTAGTAATAAAAAGAATTGAGAATCTCTAAAAGCAAATTTGCTGTTATTATTGAAAACTAGAGTTGAAAATTTATAAATGCGTGTTATAAAAGTTGTAAACCAGTAAAAAGTTATAAACTATTGCACAAAAAGTTGTAAACAAGTAACAAAATATTGTAAACCAATTAAGGACACATATTAACTAGGTTGTTGAAACTGAAATTAAAAAATTATAAATACGTGTTACGAAATTTTGTAAATCAGTATGTAAAAGTTGTAAACCATTGCACAAAAAGTTATAAACCAGAGCAAAATGTTGTAAACCAATTAAGGACTCTATTTTTTTATAATTTTATAAATATAAAATAAAATAGACCTAAATATAATAATAAAATTAAATTTTAGTCATTAGTAATATATTTATTAAGTCTTATTTGGTGCTTAATTTGATTTGTTGTGGAAAAAAAAAGTAAAATCATTTATATATATTCACACGTACATATAACGTCATTCTTAAAGACATAATCTAAGTTTAAAGATTTTAAAATTAGATCAAATAGGAAATTTAAAAATTTTAAAACTATACTAATAATATTGTATTAATAAAATTCATAATTGTATGAATATAAAATAGAACTAAATAATATACTAATAAAATTTAATTTTTATTTATTTGTAAAATTTAATTTTAATCAAGAGTGTTATGTTAATTAGTTTAATAATGACAATTATGTTTATTTATTCAGGAATAAGATTGCTGTGTTTTCTAAATTTAGTTTGGTTTACATGATCAAATATTTGTTTTAAAGTTTTATAGTTTAATATAAATACTATTTAAGAGTTTGAATAGGTGAAGACATAGAGTCCTCAATTGGTTTACAACATTTTGCTCCTGGTTTATAACTTTTTGCATCCTTTGCAACATTTCATAACACACATTTACAATTTTTCAGCTCCAATTTTTAACAACTTGGTTAGTATGTGTCCTCAATTGGTTTACAATATTTTACTACGAATTTATAACTTTTTGTGCAATAGTTTACAACTTTTTGCTTAGTTTATAACTTTTCATAACAAGCATTTATAATTTTTCAACTTGAGTTTTTAATAATAACAACAAATCTCAGCTTCTAGTAGAGCTATTTTCAATTCGTTTTGTTGCTGAAAAAACTAAAAAAAAAATTCATGTCCTAGGACATAAACTACAAACACATGAAAAATCAAATGGAATGAGCTAAGCCTTCATGTGTGAGGATAAGTTTTGTGCTTAATATCTTGATTCTCCTTTTTCTTTCTCCTATGAACGATGAAGAACTAGAGAGAGAAACATGATAAAGAGAGAGAAAATGAAAGTTTTGGTGGGTAAGAGAAAGGAAACAATAAAGAGAATGAACAGATAGAGGACGTTATTTTTCTTTCTTTTTCTCTTCCC
>JAMLFY010000001.1:53152710-53282710 GCA_030441495.1 Dalbergia oliveri | reverse complement strand
CTTTTGATATAGTAGCACATATGATATAAAATTATGAAATATATAACTTTTTCTAAAATATATTTTTGAAGATTTTTTTCTTATTAACTCATTTTATCTACTTAATGGAGTTTCTACTTATTAGTTAGTTATTTATGATTAATGCTTTATTTTGATGTTAAATAATATATTGATATGTATTTTTTTTTTTATGTTGAACTTAAGAGATGTTTAAAAAGAAAATTATTGACTTTTTTGTTAAAAAAAAGAGAAATAAATGATGAAATAAACCATAATTTATCAATAATTTATATGAAAAATACTATATAATGATTCATTTTATATTTTTTATATGATAATTTATTTTATTTTATTTTATATTAATTAATTTGGCTCCTCTCCTCCAAAATTTTTGGCTGTGCCACTAATTTTAACTTGAATAGTTTTATTTCATTTGTATTTAGGATTTGCCACATGACATATGGAAGTAGTTCACTTCAAGTGCAAATTAGATCATAAATGAAGTTTAGGAGGAATAAGTTTTCTTTAATTTTAATTAACAGTTGGCACATCACACATAAAAGTAATCCATAATAGATAGATAGATTTTAATGAAAATAAATTTTTTATTATGATTAAAAGTTGTCATATAACAATGGGAGATAAACATTTAATCATTGATAATAGATAGATAAATTTTAACAACAATAATTTTTATTTTATTATAATTAAGAGTTGTCACATGACATTCAGAGACTATCTACTTAGTTATAGGCTTGTAGCTAATAGACAAAATTTAGCATAAATCTTTTTTCATTAATTATAATTAGGAGTTGCCAAGTTATATATAAAGATAATCTATTTAGTTATAGATAATAAATTTAAATAATAGATAGTAGATTTTAGTGGAAACAATTTTTGAGAATTATTACACAACACTTAGAGATATGTAGACCATTATTTAATTATAAATAATAACCTATATATTTTTATTTGAATCAAAACTTTATAAATTTAATTTTGAATTCACAAGCCATGAAATTATAAGTGAAAATTATTCAATGTTAGTATTAGAAGATGGATTACGCATAAAAAAAAGTCTATTAGAAAAAGGTTTGCAACGGAAAATAAATAGTTCACAAGCAAAAATCAAATATTGAAAAAAGAGAGAGTCGAACTTACAAACCAATCTGGCAATCTCACAATTGCAGAGGCAGAGAGGGCCGAATTTCGGGGACCGTCAGTGACAGGAATAATTTTGGTTGAATTGCAATAAAGAGCTAACACGTGCCACTTGAGGTGGCTGAATTAGAGAGTGTTTTTAAGTTTTTGAAAAATAAAACAATTTGACGGCTTATGAAATTATGAGAGTTAACAATAGTGTGAAATTTTTAACAGGAAAAATTAAGAACTAATTACAATTATAAAATTGAATGTGGTATTAAAAGGTAGTTCATTTAGTAATATATAATATATTTCAGTTTTTGAAAAATAAAACAATCTGATGGCTTATGAAATTATGAGAGTTAACAATTTTGTGAAATTTTGAACAGGAAAAATTAAGAATGAATTACAATTATAAAATTGAATGCGGTATTAAGAGGTACTTCATTTAGTAATATGTAATAGATGTTAGGCAAAATATGTATTTCTCAAATTCCTTGAAATGCATAACATCTTACTCGGTTCAATTGCAGTAATATGGAATTAGATATGTAACGGGAAGGCCGAAAAATTATTAAAAAAAACATAACACCAAAATAATGTAAGCATATTTTGTCTTGTGAATAAAAGATGGTTCATATATTCGTAGTGAGCACGTCATGTCAGCATTTTTTATAGAGAAATGGCTTATTTACTCACACTTCCCATGCATTCCTTTAGGCTTAGTTTGCAAATTGACTTTTGGAAGGGAAGAAAATGGAGGGAATGCATTGGAGAATTTATCTGTGTTTGAGAGTTTTTACATTGATATAAGGAGAAGTTTGAGGGTGTTTTAAAACCCTCCTAAATCCCCTATACTTCCCGTTATCAATTCCCCAATTGGGGGTATTTTAGTGGATATAGAATAAATTATTTTTTTTACCCTTACTCGTTTTTTCAATTTCCAGTAGGCATTCATCACCCCACACCAAAATCACATTATCTCATCTCATCTCTATCCTCTGAAGTTCGAAGAACCCTGATCCCAACCTTCTTCATCTCCGACAATCGCGCGTGTGCATCACCATCCACTGCCACCCACATCGTTGCTCACCATCGCTCGCCACTCCAATTCGGCACCCAAAGTTTCCAGGAACATTGTCTATTTCGCAGCCATCACCATTTGCAACTTCGCTTGCTCGAGAATGACCGTCATTTGTGACTTCATTTGCCTAAACAGCCATCACCGTCATTGTGCAGCCCTCCGCCTGAGCAACCACCATTGTAGCTGGGTCCTCTCTTCCTCTCCTTCCTCTGCAAAGGTTTCTTGATTTTCTAGCTTCTAGTTTCTTTCTTGAAATCTTCTAATTCTTGTCTCACTATTTGCATGCTCTGATTCTTGCAAAGGAAAATTGAAAAATGTGTTCATGTTTGATTTGGAAAACTGAAAACAAATTTTCACTTCATCTCTTTGTGATGGATTTGGAACGTTTTGCAATATGGTTATGTTAGATTTGGTTGCTACAAGTGGTGTAATGAATGCACCTTAATCCCTCTATTTTGATTCATTGTAATCTATGACTTATTTGATGATTTACTTTGTTGTCTACATACTGAATTTGGCATGATAATAGATAATTAAACTATCATCACACACACACACAAGGACTTAATGGAGAAGCTATCTATGATTTGAAACTAAAGAGTCATTTTTCTGATAGATTCCTTTTTCTATTCCCTTTTTTAAATATTAAACTTTAGTCAATAATGTTATGTCTCAAAATTTATGCTATGGTATCATTGTTATGTAGCAGATTTGGTATGCTTATAATTGTTATGGTAATTGAGAATTATTAGCACATTGCTCAATTATATTAGCCAAGTTAATTGCTTATGTTTGAATTTAAGGATGTCATCATTGTTTCTTGAACAATGTGGTTGTTTATTCAACTGCAAAAATGACACATTCTTGAGAAGTGGAGCTTGTACTTGTTGCCACATTATCATATAGTTTCAGTTCTATACAACTTGTAAGTTCTTGCTTGCTGATTCTTGCAAGTTCTTTTTTGTTTCTTCTATAACTTTGTTTTTAGTTATTGTTATCTTTTTTAATCCTAATAACTCTGTTTCATCCATTTGGTGAACTTTGTTGCAGTCATAATTTAATTAAACAAGCATTTCAGATTAGCTATAGGACATCAAGTTGACAAGCAGGGGGAGCTAGGAATTTTGAAAGAGGGGGCCAAACTAATTAAACTATATAATATAAAAAATATTTTTTGTCCTTTTATATCTTTTTCCTTGTTTCCTTATATTAACAAAAACATAAAAGCGGCTTATAATTACTCCCTCTATTTGCTTCATTTATGTATTTATCAAATTAAGAAAATATTAGTTTTTGTTTATTGTTATACTTTTATTATAATTAACTGAATTTTATCTAATTTTATTTTTTCAAGAGTATAATCATATTAAATAAGAATATTTTTATCAATTAATATATTTTATACTATTATATCACAATATGGATTTGGATTCTTTAAAGTGGGAATTTTATTTTAGAGGGTAAAGTGAAGATTTTACTTTAGAAAATAAAGTGAGTAATTTTACTCTTAGATCAATAGAGTAAATAAGGTTTCATTTTTAATTTTATTGATTCAAAAATAAAATTTTTTTTATTTTATTTTTAAAAATGTGATCATTATTGAAGAACGGGTGTGGTATTTTTTTTTAGATAGTTAAGATGGAACGAAAGGAGCTGCATTTTTCTAAACCAAAACTGAAGTGTAAAGAAAAATGAAGTGCGAAGAAAAAGTGGGAGGGCGCAAAATAAAAATTGAA
Source organism: Dalbergia oliveri (assembly GCA_030441495.1). Lineage (NCBI taxonomy): Eukaryota > Viridiplantae > Streptophyta > Magnoliopsida > Fabales > Fabaceae > Dalbergia > Dalbergia oliveri. Next base: position 53,278,747 of record JAMLFY010000001.1, on the reverse strand, counting down.
TATAGTTTTATGCGTGTATGTGTGTGATTCTAGTTTTCTGGAGGGCCATGATTGGGAGGGACTCACCAATCAGTTTATTCACCATTTTCACGTTATAATTGGCCTTGAGACTTTTTTTAATTATATTTAAAAGCTTTGTTTGGCTTTTATGGCTAAAATCTCTGGCAATCTTTGCATAGCTACTATTAGAAGGTAGCTTGTACTTAGTGATGGGATTAATAGGCAGTTTTTTCTATCACTTCTTCAAAGAAATGGGGCCATGGGAGGGGGGCCACTATTCTATATACATATATAATACTAAATAAAAGTGAAAAATTTTGGGGGGACCATGGCAAACCCTGGCCCCTCTAGTTCTCCCTCTGATCACAAATCATCTAATTCTCTTCCCTTCATATATCTTGTATTCACAAACAAATGGAAGATCAATTCTTTCCTTCCCTCACCATTCCCTCCCCTCCAATCTCTTCCCTTCCGTTTCCGTTCAAACTCTCAAACAAGGCCATATGTTTGTGAATTTGGATTTTGAAAGAGAAGGAATGAGACTTGTAATATAATTTTATACTACAAGTCTTTTCATCTCTTCCCTTCCCCTCCAAAATTCAAACTCACATACATACCATTAGATGGGCCTCTAGATGCATTAATTAAAGTCAAATAAGAAATTTTAAAATAAAAGTAGATGATTTTAACGTGAATTCAAAAAATTGTCCATAAATGCGTCGATGTTTTACGTACATATATCAATGTTCTTTTTCACAAGAGTCCCGTTATTTGTACGCATGGGAGCGACGCATATACGCGATGCATACGACACGTTGAAGGAGCATCTATCATAGACAAGCAGCAGGCAAGACACACGTGGATTAAAGAGGGAAAGGGAAAGGCAAGGCGCACACAATGAACCCGCCGTGTAGCTCTTTCCCTCTCATCTCACTACCCGACTGCCAACTATACATGGCCACGCCGCCCACCTCCCTTCGGTGCTCCAGCCCAACATCACCACGGAACTCCGCTGAAGAAGTCCGCGCACCCCTCATTCCGATCAGCACCTCCTCTCCGCTCCGCCTCATCCTCTCGCCTAGCAACACTCACCGCGCCGCCTTCCCCTTCTTCGCACATCGCCGTGTCTTCTCCTCTTCCCCATCGCACAACCCAACTAGCTCCACCTCGAGTGTACCGCCACACCCCTGAGCACGTGAACCGAAGCCCGTGAGACCGATCCCATTCAGCCCTTCCTCACAACACGCCCAACCATGCGAGTTCACAGCCCAACTAGCTCCGCCTCGCATGCACCACCGCACCCCAAAGGACCGCGCCCCGCACCTCCGCCGGACGCACAACCTGCACCTCCGCCTCGCGTGCATGTTTAATGTTTATCTTTTGGGTTACGGAGAGAGTGAAAGGAGGAGAGAGTGAGAGGGAGTGGTGGTGGTTGTGCCGCCGCGAGTGAGGGTTGTCGCTTAGTGAGGATTGTTTGAGGGAGGGAGAGAGTGACAGAGAGAGTGATAGGAAGGGGTGGGGTTTGGGGGAATGCGCGGGTTTCATTTCAGAGAGGCAAGGGGTGATTTTTTTCAATTTTTTCACCTTACTCCACCGTGCGCCCTCCTTGCCGCGTCTACAATAGTGGCCCCCTGAACAGGAGCATATGCGTCCGCCTCCGTGCGTCAACATAACATTTTCCTTTTCACAATGTCCAACCATACGCTCATGTGCCATTTATTAGAAGTAGTTTTTTCAAACCGTATTAGCCCAACCAAAAAGAAAGACCTTAATTTCTGTGACTTTTGAGATTCCAAAAATTATAAATTATATATAAATGGGGCAAAATGAATTATGACCAGCTCTCCTATGAAGCTGTTGAAATCGCTTCATTAAAGAATCTGTGCAGTGTCGCGTTAAAAGCTCGGACGCATGGATGATGGCGGACCCTAGGTTGACGAAGGCGCACGGTTTTGAATGTGGTTAGACTAATGTTAATGAAGCAGTATTAATAATAATAACATTTAAAAAATGAATATTAATGAATCTGATTAATAATAATAACATTAAAGAAAGGATGAAAAAAAAAGAAATACTTCTTTTCCATCAAAGCATTGATGATCTTCTTCCCCAAGGTGCTCGTTCCTCCATTGCTCTACTGTGACTCGCCTGAATCTTCCGCCTCTGCTTCCACTCTCTTCGATCCTCACCCATCCCTCAGCAAGCCAATCAAGCCTCTTCAAAGGCCTTACTTTCTTAGAGTACACCACCCAAACCAACGCACCAGCAAAGAAAGTAAGCACAAAAGCACCAGCAATTTTAGCACATGAAATCGTTAACATATTCACCCACGTCAAGAATCATCTTCAAAATCGGATCTCTGGGCTTGTCATTAGACTATTATAGGGTGTTTGGAAACCCCAATAATTGAATTGCCTTAAGAATTGGAATTCAATTTATTAATTTGGGACTGAAAATTAGCCACAAATTTAAATCTCAATAGAATTAAATTACATCAAAACACTCAAAAGTAAATCAGACCTAAATGGATCTTATTAGAAGATGAATTTGAGCTAAAAATTGAAATGAACAAAATAACCTTACATAACTTATTAGTAAAATATGAAGTTATTTTATTAGAGGATAAAATAATAAAAATAAATAAATCAATTCATTTTTAAACATATTCTAAATCAAGAAATTGAATTCAATTATTTAATTTACTGATTCATTACAAACGTCTCATTAATGGAATTCAATTTCTAATAAAATAATTCAATTCAATCTTATCTCATTAAACTTTCCAAACGTCCCATTAGAGGAGGACACCCAAAAGCTGAACCCATTTATGTGTTGCCGGCGCCGGAATCAAACTGCACCGTAAGTAAAATCAGCGTCCTCGTCGTTGTCGCGTGCGTCGCAATCGTAACGCCATCAGGTCCTGCTCAAAGCGTTGTCATTGTTGTCGCTGCCAGGGTCCTGCCTTGAGAGCCGCCGTCGTTGTCGCCTTCGGTTCCCATATAAACGAGTTTGCTAATTCACTTTCTCACCCTTCCATCTTTCCTTTTTTCTTCCTTTATTTCCTGTCAGAGGCGGATAGCTTGCAAATTTTTTTTTCATCTATGTATAATACATAAAGTATAAACTATATGGACATATATGATTATAACAAAAAAACTTAGCAAAAGATATGCAAATCACTTTTCACTCAATAATTTTATCTCATTTATAGTGTAACATATATATATATATATATAAAGAAATTAATTGTTGTACACTTACATTAAGTATAAAAAATTTCTACATTGTCAATTAATAAAAGGTGGACAATACATCTACTTTTTGCAATTTCTTAAATTTTGAATTAGACATGATCTTATAATAGCCTATATGGTAGGCTTTTATTGGTAGATAGTGTAAAAATTATTTACAATATTTTTGCATGATAATTAGACTCTTACCCAAAAGGTCATCATTTTTAATGATTTAAATGAATGTCATGCTTAGCTCAACTTCAATAAATATACGAGTAAATAATTTTTTTATCAAACACTTTCACTTTGACATTAATTTAATCCTGATATTTTTAATTTGAATATTAATTTAGTCATTTTATTGGATCTCTATTTTGATGTAATGACTAAATTAATATCAAAATAAAAAATATAAGGATTAAATTGATGTGGAAAATAAAATGTTAAAACTAAATTTATGTATAAAATTTTGTTATGATGAAATTGATGTCAAAAATTATTAGAATCAAATATACGTCAAATTGGAAATTTTTGGACCAAAAAATTATTTACTCTAAATACATCTATCGTATGCGCGCGCGCGCACGCGCACACACACACACATATATATATATATATATATATATATATATATATATATATATATATCGTCAATCTAATTTTTTCTTGTCCTCTTTTATACTTTTTCTGAATACGTCTCTGTTTCGTGTTGATCTCAACTTTAAGCACTTTACCCAGGGGTCAAAACAATGCATCATTAAAGGGTGTTAGTTTTTAAAGCAAACTATGGTCGCTAATCATCCGGCTGACAAGGTGATTAAGAACTACGCACTACGCGGACAAATTTCACATTGACCAAGGTGGACAGCCACGCGCCGATTTTATAAACAGTCACCGCACAACTTCATCTGTGAAGCGATTTTGGTGCTTCACACAAGTATGCACCATGAATTATATACCTTTAACTTATATTTTATTATTGATAAGATTATTACATAATAACTGGGGCAAGAGCAAGCAGAGAGTTTGTTATAGGCCCTTTCTTACTAGTAGGTTTTATTGATATGGCGGCGGCTTTATATTGCAATAGAAACAGCTTGTTCTCATCTCTAGTTGAGAAACGAGAGAGATCCATTGCGATCGCCCTTCACTTTTAAGTTGGTATTGTTGGTAAAGCCCACCAGCTTTTGATCGTTTCCATTGAAAAAGGCTGCAGGCTGCGCAGGTTGAAGAGGGGGTGGGTTGATGTTGAGACATGGCTGAGACTGAACTGTCAAAGGCACAGCCTGGTTGCCAGGACCTCCTTCCATCATGTTAGCAAACCCTCGAACGAAACCTGCCATTTGGTTGATAATCAAGGGAAACAAACAGATAAGAACTAACTGCTAAAGAAATTAAAGTGAGAAACTCTTTTTCGGGCTTTCTTGCTATACAAATTTTGTTTAAGGGAAATACCTTTTATAGATGCAAGAAGAGATGTCACTGTTAGTAAATGTTGTTTACACATATGATAGCTTTAATGCAAAGCTAAAATCTTTGGACATTCAAAATTCTCTGTAGCAGAATATGATAATACTACATTGTCAACTGATCGTTATACCATGAAATAATATTCATCGGGATAACATTCAGATAAATATTTACCAACTATATATTCGTTCACACGTTAACTTTGTAGTACTTAATCTCATCCCCAAAACTGGCATATGCTGTGGATTACTCAATTTTGTTCACATCTTATCTGACACGCAAGAACTTCAACGTATGCTTGCTGACATCTATATGGTATGGCTCTTTTGACATCCTATCCCTTGAGCTTGCCTAGTTGCCGGACGCCTAGAGCTTTATGAAAGAAGAGTATTATCATTTGTACTCATATTTTATCTGATACGCGTGATATTTTTTCATATATTATTTGATGAGATATTAGTCATTATCTAAGTGAGTTCACACCCAATCTAATGGTATATATAAGTGTGTTGACATTATATCCTACAAATGATAAGTACAAATATCATTTCTTATATAAGAAATTTTTTGAATAAGCATAATATAATTCTAAGACATAATTCTGAGGTACACATGAAAAAAAAAATTAATAGGTACTATAGATAAGTGAACATATATTAAATAAGGTTAATGAAAACCACTTTTATTAAGATGAGTATGTGTATGTGTAATTTATTACACTTATGTCCATGCAAGAATCTCACTTCTCTAGAGATTTTAGTGTGAACACAAATTTATTACATCATTCTCACAATATACTTCATTATAATAAAAACTGCTTTCATTAATTTTATTTAACATATACTTGATTGCTTATAGGATCGATCAACTTTATTATAACTAAATGCAAAGATGAGAGGATAAAATTCCAATAATTTTTTTCCCTACTCCATATATAGGCTCAAATTATTGGCCTCACATATAGTCCGCGTCTAGACACCCAAGAGGGAAAATATTTCCCTTGCCTATGGTTTCCTCACTTAGATTCTGTAGTCTGCGCCCTGATTGGATTCTTGTATTATATATTGACACATTATGAATATCTTATGGCACAAGGGAAACTACCTTTTTTTACGGATGAGAATATATGTATCAGACAACACACAACTTCCTTAATTTGTCTTTGTTTTAATATTGTCTACAATTATAATAGCATGCAAAAGCTCAAATCCTCGGGCTTATCTTCTCTGAGTTGGGCTTTTACTGCAGCAGCAGCTTGTGATATACTAGTACATTGTTTTGGTGATTACTATTCAATGAAGTAATTCATTGTGATAATATTCGGATAAATATATAGATGGATATTAAACTGGGAAAAACATAATAAATATATAGCTAGATATTTTGAGACGGTGAATTGCGGTAATTGGAAGAAAGAAGGCTTAAACTTTATGGTTTAACTATATTTCATTCACTTAGATATTACAGGGTACACTGAAAATGAAATAGACATCTGTAAGAGAAGGCAGAAGAAGTATTAGAACCCCTTCTTTTTATTGGAAACTGCTAATAGAGATCTTACTCCAGTTTCCGTTTATTTTACAACACTAGTATTATATATTATGGGAGATTATATATATATTCTTGCGGTGCTAACGGAATCTATTAACGGAGGAGTCAAGGCCACCGAAGATGATGGAGCCGTTACCATTACCCTTGGTGTAGCCATTGTTGTTTATAAGACCTTTCATGTTTTGTGTGCCTGAGTTGATAAACGAGGCATGGGGCTGCTCCGGCGTTGCGGGGCTGTAGGGAGCAGCAACAGCACCGGCAGGATTCGGATTCTGATAATTGGGATTGGGTTGGTGTCGGCCATCATCAAAGAGGCCAACGCCCAACAACTGGCCGAAAATACCTGCCATTAATTCTCAGCTCTCAGGTAGGATTAATTATACGAAGCTAGTTTGTGTGGCTTAGCTAAGTTAGATCGTTTAGGAAAACCTAGTATGGTTTTATATTCAGGGCGAGGAATATTGTGGTAGCAGCTTGCACAAGAAGCAAGTATTAAATATGAATTAATATTTTTTCTATGCATTCATTTCATACTGTCTTTTCAGCATATATAGACCTATGGTGCCGCATACGATTCATATATTCATCCATCATTTTCTACTGTTCATAACATATTAACTTTAGAATAATTCTATTTTGATATCCACATGGGTTTGGGTCTTATGTGATGTGAGAAGTGATGGAGAGAATAAGTTTAAGAAAAAATAAGTGATGATACTCATATTATTTATAAATAAGGTATTTGAATGTTTAAAAAAATTGAATATTAAAATAGTAAGGTTGTTTGCTTTGTGATAGCTTATAAGGAGGAGTACTGCATCCGACTACTTGAGATACGGAACGTTAAAACCTCATTTCCTAGACTGGCATATGCTGTCGTCGATTAATACTCTTCATTTCTGTTCACGTCTTATCTGAAACGCAAGAGCTTAATCGTGGGCTTGCTGATATCAATAGCGGTGCTAGTTTGGGACGCAAGATTATTTGATGAAAGGTACAAAAATTACCAAATCTAGCTAGATAGCCAAATTGCTAGAGGCACAGTAGTACTGTGTTTGGATTCTTGATGGCCAGCGTGTGTTTAGGTAGGGTGGGCACTATGAAGCATAGATAATGATACAAAAACATAATAAATTCAAAAAATTAGGAATATGAACACGACATATTATAATTTTTTTATTTTGTTGTATAATTTTTTTTGTTTGACTTTTTTTTGGTCTATAATTTTTTTATATAATTAATTCTTCTTTTTGTTTTTTTGGATCAACTGCAAAATTTTTAAAATAAAATGATCCAACAATACTGGTCCAACTAAATAACTAGGGTTGATTTTGGGTTCATATTAATATTAAAAATTTGAAAAAAAAACCAACTACGACTCATCCAAGCTATGTCCACAATGAATTAGAGCAGTGTTCATGCGTGTTAAAGCTAATTTTTTTTTTTAATTGGACGTGTACGACGTGTGTCCAACACATATCGTGTCAGTGTCAACACACGGACACACTATCAAGTTGATGTGTCCGTGCTTCTTAGAGTGGGCACATTCCACGTATTGTTCTCCTCCATAACTTGAAGTTCCTCTGCCATAACCTTTTACTATGAGGGAACTAGACAGCTTTGGTAAAACATGATGTTTCAAATTCAGTTTGAACTTTAGTCAGTAGGTCAGCAAGTTGATGTTTGAGTCTTGACATGAACCAAGTTGACGAAATAGAATTAACAATTTCTCTTATGAAAGTTCAATCAATCTTCACATGCTTAATCAATATTCAGCTAGCCTCAACAGATGACCTTGAGACTTTAGCTTGTTTCTTGGATTTCCAAGACACAAGGGAGTCACCAAGGAAGACACAAAAACCAGTGGTTGAACACCTAGTGCCGGAGCCATTTCCCTAGTTGGCATGCATCAACATAAGCTTTGAGGTGAAGAGAGGAATTTGAGGTAAACAGAAAGCCCTGCCCCAAGAGGACTAGGGATATCTCAAAACTTACGAAGAGCATGCAAGTAGAACTTAAGGAGAGGCCATAAAAGTGTGTCAATTTGTATATTGAGTATGCAGTTACTATAATATATCCCTCCCTCTTTTATTCCACATTGTTAAGAGTGCCAGACGCTGCCAGATGTTAAACAACGTAACAGAAGCAGGGAAAAATATCGACATTTTGTTATCATTGTGGTGTACTCGACCATTCTATGGACAAGTGCTCTAAGTTGTATGGATATCCTTCATGCTTTATGAGCATATATTTACTTTTCATTACCAATCACCTAAGTTGTTCCCTTCAGACCCTTTTGCTGATGTAGTCTTACCTCCAAGAACTCAATTCAGGGGTCTATTATTGTGCAAGATGAGAATTCTTGATATCTATTTCCCACCTTGAGGGAAGTATTTATAAGTTAGGTAGAGTTCTAATATTTTGTTGTAAGTTGTTATGAAGTTGTTTTGTATGTACTCTCCCAGTATAAAAGCAAGACCTTAGGAAGGAGAAAGATCGAGCTATTTCTTCTTCCACATGTTTTCAAACATACAAAACCAAAAAGTAGGAGAGAGAGAAAGAACCATCAAATAGAATAATGTTAAGAAATAATAATATTGTATAATAAATACACACCACATATTTTATTACTATTGGATGTAATGAGTGAGTAGAATGAGTGGAGACCACTCATCACATCCAATAATAATAAAATGTATGAGGTATATTTATTGTGTAATTTTATTATTCACATGACATTACTATTATATTGAACAAATAGTATAGAAGCTAAGGTGCATGGAGGAAGAAAAGTTTTCCTCAATGGAAAAATGATAGAATTAATGACTCAGACCTTAGTACATGCATTGAATTGATTCAGAAATATAATTCATTTTTTCTTCTCAATTCTTGTTTTGCTCTTCTGTTTTTCTTTTAGACTCAAACAAACATTTGGTGCAACATATTAGCCCAACACAAAGACCTGTATTTCTGTGTATTATAACTTATCACACACACACACACGCACAAAACCCATTGTCACTAATTCATATTTTGTAGTCAGATAATGTCTATACAAAATTTCATAGTAATATGGAGTGTTTAATTATATATATAAAAATTCATGTAATATCTATATTTAAAATATATAAGAATGAAAGTTATTTGATTACATTATTTTTATGTTCAAATGTTATAAAATTTGTCACAAATAATTTTTATGGTAAGTAATTGTAATTGTAATTTAGCGATTTGATCAATAAAAACAATATCTTATAGAGCAATTTTTTTTTTTTGAGGAGATCTTATAGAACATTGTTAAGTGGGGTAATTGTATTTAAATTTACACCTATAATCATTTTAATTACATATATACAACTTTAATGTATAGATAATGTAAAAAAGTTTAATTATTATATGATTAAATCTTTTTATTTATATGACATTTTAAACAGTAATATGGGAGTGAAGTATATTTAATTGGTGTGATAATATATAATTGGATGGAATATATAGTATAAGTGTTTTTAACAGTACTATCATTTGTTATCAAGATTAAATTTATATACATATGTATGAGACGGAGGGGCGAGGGGGGTTGTTAAATGAACTATATATAGTAACGTTAATTATAAGTTATTGATAAGAGTATTACATAATCATTCGGGTAAGAACAAGCAGGCAGGTTGCTGTGCCTGTAGGCCCTTTCTCACTAATATGTTTTATTTATATGGCGTTTTCCTTCTTTTCTTTTTATTTTTTTATTTTAAGATAGCTTTTCTATATAGCGGCTTTATATTCCACCGTTGACAGCTGGTTCTCATTTGTTGTTGAGAAGGGAGAGAGATCCATTGCCATCGCCCTTCACTTTGACGTTGGTGTTGTTGGTAAAGCCGAACAGCTTTTGATCGTTTCCATTGAAAAAGCCTGCAGGCTGAGGCTGAGGCTGCGGAGCTTGAAGAGGGGTTGGATTGATGTTGAGACTTGGCTGAAATGACAAAGGCACAGCCTGGTTGCTAGGACCTCCTTCCATCATGTCAGCAAACCCTCGAACGAAACCTGCCATTTAATTTGGTTGATATATATAAGGGAAACAAACAAGTGAGGAAACAAACTCTTTTTGGGCTTTCTCCTTGCTATACAAATTGTTTCAGGAAAATACCTTTTTATAGATGCAATCATGCAGGAAGAGAATATCAGTTAATAATATATATGTCTACAAATATAATAGCTTTGATGCAAAGCTAAAATCTTTGGACTTACTAAATTATTTGTAGCAGAATATGGTTATAGTACATTGTCAGCTGATCATTAATTATACCATGAAATAATTCATTACGATAAGATTCAGATAAATATTTGCCAACTATATATTCGTTGACACACTAACTATTATAATACCATTCATAAGGTGAGTGCATCCACATCTATCTTGAGATACGGAAGCGGTCAAAATCTCATCCCTAGAACTGGCATATGCTGTCGATTATTCATTTTTGCTTACATCTTTATCTGGCACGCAAGAGCTTAAGCGTAAGCTTCCTAACATCTATAATTGCGCTTAACTTACTGATGAAGCTACAAAAATTATGCTATATCAAGTTGCTCTATTGTTTGGATTTATAAAATATGGATGGAATACATGGAGATGGATAAACTTCATTCCATCCAATTTCATCCATTCTTCTCAAATTCCCTTATTGATTGGGAATTGAACGGAATGGAATGTAAATACCCAAATAATGGAGTGGGTAATTATTCGCTCCACTCTACTCCACTCCACTTCACTCCACTCCACTCTGTTCCGCTTCAGCTAACTCCACCAATCCAAACATATACTTCTGGCGTTTGTTTGGGATATTTAATTATTTCAGAAAATAAGTAGTTGAGAATGATATGTTCTTACGTTGTTATAAGTTTTACAAAATTTTTTCTGAATTAATTATTCTATGGAAAATTTCCTTTGATTTAGTAAAATCTCATTCTCAAGTTAAAGAGTGAGGAAAAAAATTCTCATGACTTAGAAATCACAATTATTAAGCACAATTACTAAATCATCTCTCAATTATTTAATTTTTTCACAATTATTTGACCTCCAGGCATTTTAGATTATGACATATATCTCTGATATAAATGATAAAACAAACAAGTTTTAAATTTATTTCCAATAATATTGACAACAGAAATGTTTAATGATAAATAAATAATTTTTTAAATATTCAAAATAATATTCCCAAAATATCATTCTTAGAATGCAATTCAAACATAATTTTAAATTTTAAAACAAACGTCGCCTTAGAGTTGGATGATAGTGATTTAAAGTATTTATCATCTCCTATGAGGACTGTACTCTACATACCCGACCTCCCAAATATAAATATTTTTCTACTAAATTCACCCATGGCACCTTGGTCATCCACATCAACCACCACACACTCCATTGGCTTGGATCCTTGCCTAACATACTCCAAGTCCAAATGCCGACCTGGAAAATCCCATTCCCTGTTTCTCTCACTTACATCTTATCTTGTAGCCTTTGTCCTAATTGGATTTTCTTGTTAATAACACTCACATTATAAATTTCTTATGGTGCAAGGGAAATACATTTTTAATGCTTTGTTTGGTTAAGATAAAAATGAGTGAAAAGAAATTAGGGAAAAAGAAAATAAAGAGAATTTACACACTTTTAAATTTTTATTTTTTGCTGGAAGACAAGAGAAAATGGAGATGAGAAAAATGAAAAAATGACATTTCTTGTTGGGTTATATGCTCTTTAGTCACTTAAGTTCAATAAGACTTTAGTGAGACTTAAGCCCAAGGATAATATGGCCTATGTGGCTTAGGGTTAGGTCTTGGACTTCACATATATAAACTAATCTTTTCACCCTTGTGCCTCTCTAAGTGTTTTTCATCAAACACACCCTAGAGGCAGCGTCATCATCTAACGGTTGCCCACACAACCACCCCATTCCCCTCGAGAGATAGTCTGGAAGATCTATCAGAGAGCGGATTACTACCGATCGTGAAGCTTTCGGTTCACTGCCTTCCAGGTAATCAAAACAATGAAGGTTCTATTTTTCCTACGTCGTGTCGGACGATGCGCTTCCGTGTTTCCTTGATAAACCTACAATTGGTATCAGAGAATTGCGATGAGGAAAGAACCAGTTTTGATATTAATTTATATTTCATGTGATTTATTTCAAATTTTTTTTTTGAAAAATATGGCACCTTATTTTTCTGTATTTGTTATTTATTTCATGTTATTTATTCGCTTATAGTTCATATTCGGTAAAAGTCTTATTTTTAATCGGTTAATCGCTTTAATCCATGGTTAGATTATTTGTGTTTCTTTATTTGTAACAAGGAGGCTAATCCATATGATTAGGTTTCCTCCTTGCTTTATTTTTGTTGATTTTCGCATTTTCCTATGTATTTTACAAATTTCTGTAAAAGTTCAAGATCGAGAAATCGCGAAGAAGATGAGCAATCAACACGTCAGACTTTTGGACCTCTGGATCTTAGAATTGGACGATCCATATATGGTTGGAAAGAGGAAAAGACGAACAAAGTGATGGGTGGCGGGCCAGGGAGGCTGGACGCGCGCCACACGCCGCCACAAGCGACTGAGAGTGGCCTTCACGCGGCGAGTGGAGCCGTGCGTGAGGGCGCATGGGCCACCCTTTTTGGGTGTTTCCGCGGCGTTCTCGTCTCCTCATGGCGGTCCTTCCCTAGAGTTTCGTGCTGAGACGAAGTCGCTACGCGCAATCCTGACGGCTAGGGTTCCTCTTTTGTATCCTAGGGTTCTCGCCAAGGATTGAGTTTTTTTTTGGGCTTTTGGGCCCATGGATACCCTAAAGGGGCTTGAGGCAGATACTGTGGGCTGGACGAAAGAGGAATTCCAAAGTTGTAATATTTGTTTTTTTAATAGAAAAACCATGGATTAAAGTTATTTGTTTAATTATTTATTGCTTTTATTGAATTGTATGAATTATATGTGCGATTAACATGATGTTTGTAATAACATGCCATATAGAATAGGATGGTGCCATATTGTTGCATAATCACATGTCATATATGCATAGTAACTTTTGTCATGATATGACTAGTATATAGTTATTATGCGCGATTATTTAAATTTTAAGTTATCCACTAGATTAATTATCAATTATTATGATTTTCGGTAAGAAATCAAGATTAATAATGAGATTAATTTATTGTAAAATTAAAATCTAGACAAATAATCCAGATAATTTCCTAAGAGAAAATTGTTTCTTGAAAATAAAATTTTGTGGGTTTTCTAAAATGGTCATGGAATAACACACGCTGCATACAACAATCATGTATCATGATTGTGTGGAGCACACGTTGCGTAGTGACCAGATTTTAGGACCTTAATGTTTTCAAAATTACGTTAAGTTAGGTGATGCACGTTTATCGCTACACCTACTTACATAGTTTTTTGAAATCAAACAAAAATTATTTTCGAATGAAACATTTTTTTTGGAAATTGGAAAATTCTAAACTTTAAAAAAATTGAATGGGTGAAGGTTTAAATTTTTTTTTAAAAGTATTAAACCTGCGGGCTCCAATTGTGGGTTTATTAGTGAAATGGTTATCGCTAAAGCCCATCGATAAGGTAATCGGATTTCGCTAGATTAAACCTTAATATTTTTCAAAATTTTAGTAAAGTTTTGTATGGCCCATCGTCGGCAACACTTAGACACTAAAGATAATTTTGAAAGTAAACAATGGTTAAATACATTCAACTTTGGTAAAATTGTTAACGCTCCCATCGAGGCTCTGGCAATGGAACTGAAGGCCCAAAAATAACAATATTAGTTTTACAAGTATCTTGCCCATCGTAAGCCTTGTAAAGATAACTAATGGATTGTTAAACAATAAACAAGTAGTAGTTATTAGAATCTACAAGCGCTATATCTGTTTGTTGTTATTCTAGTTTGTAATTAGTGTGTTTTTTCATTGTTTTAGAAAAATGTCTTCATTCAATCCTTTAGCTACTATCTTGAGCCAAAAACCTATGGATGGTACAAACTACAAACAATGGAAAACTAATTTGGATATTGTTCTTCAATATGAAAAGCTCAACTTTGTTCTAACTACCCCTATGCCAGCGCAGCGCCCGAAGATGCGCCTGAGGCAACAAAGGCACATTTTCAGGAGAGAAGGAAAATGGGAGAAGGCAAATGTGGAGGTCGCTGCTATATTTTAGCCAGTCTCACCTTCAGGAGCAAGTGAGCATGATTGAGAGTGGAGCAAAGATGCTCCAGACTCTTGATGGCATGTTTGCTACGTCTAGCAGCTCTGCCAGGCAGAATGCGTTGAATGCAGTCACCAAGACAGTGATGTTGGAGGAAGTGTGCGGGATCATTGTCTGACAATGATAGCAAACTTCAAGAAGGCTGAAGACCATGGGGTCAAATTTGAACAAGAAGTAAAAGTTGACCTTCTCTTGCAATCACCGCCTGAATACTTCAATCAGTTCAAGATGAATTATAATATGAATAAGATGAATCTTGACCTTACTGCTGATGCATGAGCTTGAAAATGCTGAACACCTCTAGTCAAGTAGGGCAGTGTATTTTTTGTTAGTGAGAGTTCTGTGAAACCTAAGGGGAAACCCAAGGGAAGGAACAAAAACAAGAAAAGAGAAAAGGAGTTCCAGTTGCCAAACCAGTTGCAATGAAGCAGCCAAAAGGCAAGTGCTTCAAGTGCGGACAAAAGGGGCATTGGAAGAAAAATTGCCCACGTATGAATAAACCAGGTATGGGTAATTTACATGTGATTGAGGCTTGTTTAGTGGAGAATTACAATGATAAATGGATCATTGATTCAGGAGCCACTAACCATGTTTGTTA
This sequence comes from Dalbergia oliveri, assembly GCA_030441495.1. NCBI lineage: Eukaryota > Viridiplantae > Streptophyta > Magnoliopsida > Fabales > Fabaceae > Dalbergia > Dalbergia oliveri. The sequence continues at coordinate 53,263,638 of JAMLFY010000001.1, read as the reverse complement.
CTCTTTGCAGTGGTTCAAACATAGCTTGCCTGAAGTGAAGGACAAAGAGTTTTGAAGCTTGGAAATGGGAGCTTGTGTCACTAGGTGGGACAAGTTATTTTATCTTTTGATAATTGCAAAACTTTGGTTTTAGAAGACCGTTTATATATTCTGATTTTCAGAGGAATTTAATTTCTGTTAGTTGTTTAGTTAAACATGGTTTGACAGTTTTAGTTTAATTCCTCAGTTTCAATAAGAAGTCCATCTTCTTTTATTTGTTCCGTGTAATGTTTAATGGTCTTTATTTCCTTAGTCCTATGCCCTGAAATTAATCATTTGAATTAGGAGATATTGAGCATGTTCATTCATCAAAGAAAAGAAAAGTTTTCAATGAAACTTATCTTTGGCATTTGAGATTGGGTCATATTAACTCTAACAGGATACAAGGTTTGGTCAATAGTGGGATTTTAAAATCCCTGAACTTTGAACCTTACCAGTTTGTGAATTTTGTTTAGAGGGTAAAATGACTAAGAGATCTTTCAAGGCTAAGGGAAATCGTGCCACACTTCAGCTGGAATTGGTACATACTGATGTATGTGGACCAATAAATGTCTAGGCCAGAGGCGGGTATCAGTATTTTATCACATTTACTGATGATTACTCTAGATTTGGACATGTGTACCTGATGCATCACAAGTCTGAAGCTTTTGGAAAATTCCAAGAGTTCAAGGCTCAGGGAAAGCATCTTGGTGTTCAAATTAAGACTCTTTGGTCTAACGAAGGGGAGAATACCTATCTGGAGAGTTCAGGTCTTACCTAACTAAAGAGGGATAGTTTCACAATTATCTTCTCCAGGGACACCCCAGAAATGGAGTTGCTGAAAGGAGAAATAGAACCCTTTTAGAAATGGCAAGATCTATGCTTAGTTATTTATTTCTTTCTATTTATTCTGGGATATGCCTTAGAAACTGCTATGTACCTATTGAACTTAGCTCCGTCCAAGTCGGTTTCAAAGACCAATAGAATTATGGAAAGGGTGTAAGCCCACCTTGAACCATATTCAGTTTGGAGTGCTCCGGCACATGTCTTACAACCGAAGCCAAATAAGATGGACTCGCGTAGAGAAGTATGCATATTTATAGGCTATCCTAAAGGAACCAAAGGTTGGTTGTTTTATAGTCCGAAGGAAAAGAAGGTCATAGTGAGCACACATGCAACTTTCTTAGAGGAGGACTATATGGCAAATTATAAGCCTAGGAGTAAGGTTATTCTTGATGAGCTAGTCTCAGATCAAGTTTCACCTCAACCTCGTGCGGTTCAGCTTTTGTTCCTGGTTGTTCAAAGAGGGAAAATATACCTGATGTTGAACACACACAGGAACCAGAACGAACCAGAAGTTCAGCATGATGATCAACAAGTGGAACCTGGAGATGCAGTTACCGCTTGTGGAAGAACAACAAAATCATGAATTGGTTAATCTTCTTAATGAGGGTCCTCATCTAGAATTGGATCCCCTGTAAATGCACAACAACAAGTGCGGCAAACTCGTAGTGGGAGAGTGATTCGTAAACCCGCAAGATTTCTCTTGTTGGGTGAATCGTCTCAGGATGTCATCATTGAAGAAGATGATGATCCCACAAGTTATGACGAGGCACTAGAGGATGTTGATGCTCAGGAATGGCTTGAGGCTATGAATCGTGAAATGGATTCTTTGTATTCCAACTCAGTTTGGTCTCTTGTAGATGCACCAAAAGGGGTAAGACCCATTGGGTGTAAGTGGATCTACAAGAAAAGAGAGATTAGACGGGAAGTTGAAACCTTCAAAGCTAGATTGGTGGTGAAAGGGTACACCCAAATAGAAGGTGTGGATTATGAAGAAACCTTTCGCCGTTGCCATGCTCAAGTCCATCCGGATTCTCTTAGCTGTCAGCAAATCTTGATTATGAGATTTGGCAAATGGATGTCAAACTGCTTTTCTAAATGGAAATTTGGAAGAGGATATCTATATGCAGCAACCAAAAGGGTTCATAGCCAAAGGGCAAGAAAACATGGTATGCAAGTTGCAAAGGTCCATTTATGGACTTAAGCAAGCGTCCAGATCATGGAACATCAAGTTTGATCAAGCCATTAAGTCTTATGGTTTTGAGAAAAGTCCTATGAGTCGTGTGTGTATAAAAGGATCTAAAGAAACGCAGTATTTTCTGTACTTTATGTGGATGATATACTCCTTATCGGAAATGATACAGAGGTATTATTAGGCATAAAGACCTGGCTAAGCAAGCATTTTGATATGAAGGACCTGGGGAAGCCAATTATATTCTTGGTATTAAGCTTTGCGAGACGGAAGAATAGGGTATTGGCATTATCTCAGGCTAATTACATTGACAAAATACTTGCCAGGTTCAGCATGGAGAATTCCAAGAAGGGAATTATACCCTTTAGGCATGGGATTCATCTCTCTAAGGAGCATTCTCCTAAAACTCCTGAGTAGAGAGACGCATGAGTAGGATACCTTACGCTTCAGTAGGTAGCCTTATGTATGCTATGCTTTGCACCAGACTAAATATGCTATGGGTGGGAGTAGTAAGTCTTACCAATCTAATCCTGGAGAGGAACATTGGATAGCGGTTAAACATATACTCAAGTACCTTAGGAGAACGAGAGATTATATGTTGGTCTATTTTAGTGGGAGTCTTGAAACCATTGGTTACACATACTCAGATTTCCAAGGAGATGTTGACTCAAGAAAATCCACCTCTGGGTATGTGTTTACTCTTAATGGAGGGGCCATTTGTTGGAGGAGTGTCAAACAATCATGCGTGGCTGACTCTACCATAGAGGCTGAGTATGTAGCCGCTTCTGAGGCCCAAAGGAAGCCGCATGGTTAAAGAAGTTCTTAACGGATCTTCAGGTGATACCAAGTGTTAGTCGTCCCATCACACTTTACTGTGACAACAATGGGGCAGGAGCACAGTCCAAGGAACCAAGGTGTCACAAAAGACAAAAGCACATAGAGAAGAAGTACCACTTGATCCGAGATATAATTGAAAGAGGAGATATATTGGTAGTCAAGATAGCATCGGACGAGAACCTTGCTGACCCTTTTACTAAGAGTTTGCTGAACGTGTGTTCGAGAGGCATGTTACATCTATGGGTCTTAGGAGGATTCCAGATTTGCTATAGCTTTAGGAAGTTGTTATTTCACTTTATTATTTTGTGCCTTTTGAGCAAGACATTATGACATTGTAATTTTTCTGAATGTTATAAATGAGGTATTATTCATTTATTCCGCACACTATTTACAAACACTAAGGTCCGGATCAATTGTGGAGTATATGATCATATGGATATGTTCATGGAGGACATGGTCATAGGTTCTCACAATTGATGAATAGGTTCACAGCTATTAAATAAAGTTGGGCATTTTTTTTTAGGCTGCAATATTTATGAAATGATTTTGTCGAATCATTTTTAAATATTGGTGTGAGTTAATACTTACATTGAATGGATCAAGGAGAGATTTGATTAAGGTTGTTCTTTCTGTCATAAGGAATCAAATCTCCATATAACTATAGTTATGTAGTTGCTCTTAATCCTGAGTTTATTTTAAATAGGTAGTCGAATAGTTTTCATTCTTTGATTTACCAACAGGTGAGGTTTGATCTATTGATGGCCAATAACTCGGTATTTTGGGATTGAAACTATTTGGTTATTGGTGTTTATGAGATAAACAACATGGAATTTATAGGAAATGTCCCCTTGATATGTTTCGGTACTTGGATATTGAAGACACTGGCCAGTGCATGTAATCCATTAGAGAAACTATCACAGCCAAGGAAATAAATAATTGATTGGGTAACAGAAAACTAGTCAATCAATTATAGACATTCTATAAAGGGGCGATGCATATTCATGTTATAAGTGTCATTATTCTTGGAGTTCACGTTCGGGCTTTTAGTGGAGTAGCATTAATTAGATAATCTTCTGTAGATTATCAGGAGCCTTGATAGATGACAAATGGTAGATCCCTAGGCTAGCTTGAGACAAGGGATGGGATATATTATCAGATGATGATGGCTTATGGGATACATGGTCTTGGGTTTATGAACTTAAGCTTGTATCTTAAAGAGCAAGTGAGATTGTTGGGTTATATGCTCTTTAGTCACTTAAGTCCAATAAGACTTTAGTGAGACTTAAGTCCAAGGACAATATGGCCCATGTGGCTTAGGGTTAGGTCTTGGACTTCAGCATATATAAACTAATCTTTTCACCCTTGTGCCTCTCTAAGTGTTTTTCATTAAGAGACACCTAGAGCAGGCGTTATCATCTGAATGGTTGCCCACAGCCACTTCATTCCCCTCGAAAGATAGTCTGGAAGATCTATCAGAGAGCGGATTACTACCGATCGTGAAGCTTCGGTTCACTTGTCCTTCCAGGTAATCAAAACAATGAAGGTTCTATTTTTCCTACGTGTGGACGATACGCTTCCGTGTTTGTTGATAAACCTACATTTTTGGCTTCTATTTCTTCACATAAGAGAAATACTGGACATGCTATGGGAGAAAAAAAATTAAAAAAATGATAAATACATGAGCTTGAAGAGAATATAATTGGAAGAAAAGGACAAAATTAAGTACATGAGAAAGTGAGAAAAATTAGAGTGAAAATTATTTTTATTTTTATATATATATTTTTTATTTTAATTTTTTGCACAACTAGTTTTTTCTTTCTTGTCATTTTCTATTTAAATATATAGAGGAAAAGAAATACATTTTTAACATATTTTATTTTATTTTTTTCATTTTCCTCATCCAAATAAAGAGTTATATAGCAAGATGAGATATATATCAAACAGCAAATAATTTTTTATTTGTTCTTTCTTTTGATTTTTCTACGCATAATAGCTTGAAAGCTAAGCTAATGTGATATAGCACATTGTCAAGTGGTTACTATTCGATGAAGTAACTCATTGATATAATATTCGTATATATATATATATATATATATATATATATATATATATATATATATATATATATATATATATATATATATATATATACACGGAATCTTTGGAATACCGGCCTCTTAATTTGTTCCAGATTATCTGTCACATTAGAAAACAAATCATGCTTCATAATATCTCTTATTCTCAATATTCATATATTAATAATATACTTCCTTCTACTTAAATAATTATCCAATTTTAAATACGTCTAAATTAAAGAAATGATTGAAAAAAAAAACAAAGTTAAAAATAGTTTATTGAATTACCCTTATTTCTTTTTAAAAATCCAACTTTTTCCAATAATATTTAATAGGGGTATTATTAAAAAGAAATAATTAATGTTACTTATATTTTTAAAATGGACAATTATTTCTAAATATATTTTTTTAAATGGACAATTATTTAAGAATGAAGGGAGTATTTATAGTTTATGTACCAAGAAAAAGTATTTATAGTTTATATATTTAACTATATATAGAGGGTATATCACATTAGAGGGTGATATATTATGAGAGTGAGATTGATAAATTTGGACCTATATAATTATACATGAATGATGACCAAGATTAAAAATTATTTAATGATAATTAATATTCACATGCTTATTTAAAAAAATCATATTACTTTATATTTTAATTATTAACCATTAATATAAGATTCAACAATTAAGACTTGTTGTCACTTTCACTCTCACAATAAACCACTCATCTAGAATGAATCGCTCTCTCTCTCTCTCTCTCTCTATATATATATATATATTAATTAATGATGAGTTTATATGATGATAATGACCTTAAGCTTCGAGCGTGGGAAAAAACATAATAAATAGATGGATCTTAACTGATTATAAGATGGTGAATAACGGTAATTGGATGAAGAAGGCTTAAAATTTACTAGTTAACCATAATTGTTTGCCATTCATTTTGTAAATACTTTGTGCAAATAGTGAATCCTAATATCGGTCACTAAATCAATCACTATTGTAGTTTAGTGATCAATTTAACGACTGATATTTTTCCACTCATTCATCCTTTCTGATGGCTAAATTCAATCGTAATTTGGTCACAAAATTGTCATTTTAGTGACCGATTTATTTTAGTCATAAAATCAGTCTCCATTTAACATATTTCTAGTAGTGTGTCATCTTTTTTCCTATTCCTTCCACGTTCTTAGGTATGGGTTGTCTATATTCTTGTTGTTGTCAAGTGGAGGTTTTCCTCCCAATGTTGTTAGAGTTGGTTCAGAGTTCTCTAGAGATTTATAGAGATTAATCATGGGTCTATATTGCTTAATGACAATTGTTGGTATCATTCCAAGCTCTTAAGGTTAGGTTGGTGGTGCCCACATACTCCCGACCCTAAACAGTGAGTGGATTCCAACTTATGACCTTACTTCCTTGCCATTATGAGTATGTTTGTGTATTATGATTTCTAAACATGAAGTTAGATATGAGAATATGTATAGACTATGATTTTGCAAGTTATGGCAAAGATAATAATTTTGACTATAGTATGGAAAATGTGTTTTAGAAAATCATGGGACCATGATTGTTATATTGTATGCTATGAGAATGTCTTATATGCTCAAGGAAAGATTTATTTGGAAAATATATATTGTAACAAAATGGCTATTTTATCAAACATGTTTTTATGAGGTTATGATATCACTACGTTTTCAAATACATTTAGAATGTGTTCTTAGAGTGCCATTAAGATACATTGGAAAATGTTGACAGGGTATGATTTAGCTTTTTAAAGTATGATTTCAAAGTCATCGAGTTTATGGAAGTAAATTTGTTGGGATATGATTTAGAATTTCTAACGTATAAAAATTAGAATATGGATCCTCATATGATTCATGACAGTTGGCGGTTACATACTCTGTGGCTTTTGAAATCACAATGTATATAAATGGGTGATCCCTTAGACATGATTTCATAGCCATAATTATGCGAAGGTTAAACCTTAAAAGTTATATGGATTTAAGGCTCTCAGATTACTATGAGTTTTTAAGAGTTTTTGGATTTATTTGATTTATGTACAAACTAGTTTTTAAGAGTTTTTAGGAAACTAAGAAGTATGGAATTCAGGATGATTCATAGCAATTGTCAGAATATATTCTATTGGCTCTTGAAATTATGGTGCCTACAAATGGTGATCCCTTGGGTATGATTTCATAGCCACAATTATGTGAAAGTTAGGTTGTTAGAGTTATATGAATCTAGAGCTTCCAAAGAATAGAGAAATTGGGACCTGTGAGGTGCCTTAGAGAATGGAGAAAGTGGACGTACTGACCTAAGAATAGAGAAATTGGGACCTAGCTAGTTAAGTGCCCCATAGAAAGCAGAGAATAGTTTGTTATGTTATATTTAATATGCATAACCAGAAATTCAAAGGTTTTGCTATTACACAATGTACATAGCTATCTAGAGTTTAATGTTTTTCAATTTACCACACGTAAACTAAAATGATTGTATGATAGATTTTGAATTTAGAAATGTTTTCATTTTATGCTAACCTGGAATGAATAGTATTTTCCTACATAACTATGCATATAAATACCAAATGGTTTTACGTTTATTGCATGTATATATATTACATATAAATCCTGTTGGTTATCCTATGTGAGTGATGTGTAAGAATCCACTCACTGACTCCGTAACTCACCCTTCTTCCTTCCTCTCATTAGGTACAAATGTAGTTTAGTTACCAATCTAGTAGCCCCAACTTGGTGAGCTTTACTTTGGAGTAGGCCTATATTAGAGTTTTGTTATAATAGAGTGCTCTAGTATATGTGCAGAGATCTACCCATGCATCTATTTTGAGATTTTGTATTAAGTTTCAGAGTTAGAATTATATATGTTTGTTTATAGATTTCACGTATGGATAAAAAATGGTAGACTATGATTTGAAATTGTGTAATGAGCCAGACATGAACTTATGTGTCAATTTTCATGCGATAAATAATTTTTCAGATTTGGTTAAGATGTTTTTAGAGCTATGCATGTTAGAACTTTAGTTTTTATAACTTCAAATATTATGTTTAAGCAGAGAAATTGATATTGGTTTAGTAGAAAATACATGTTTTAAATATGAAAATTTCAATATATTATGCATTTAGAAAGACAAGTACACCTAGAAGGTTTACGTGAGATGAGATTCCTAACATGCTGATCACGTTCCCAGATCAGGTTGTGACAATAAAGATCTATATTTCTGTGTATTATATCTTATCCCCCCACACACACACACAAAACTCATTGTTAGATCACTAATTCATATTTTGTAGTCAGATCATGTTACTTAAACTTTTGAAATGAATGGTTATTTCTAGACAAAGAATATTTTTAAAATGGACAATTATTTAAGAAAGAGGGAGTATTTATAGTTTATGTACCTAAAAAAGTATTTATATATATATATATATATATATAGGGTATATCACATTAGAGGATGATATATTATAATAGTGAGATAGGTAAATTTGGGCCTATATAATCATACATGTATGACGACCAAGATTAAAAGTTATTCAATGATAATTAATATATTTACATGCTCATTTAAAAAAAATTATATTACTTTATGTTTTAATCATTGATCATTAACGTGAATCCAACAATTAAAATTTGCCACTCTCACTCATAATATATCACTCATCTTGAATGAATCGCTCCCTATATTAATAATCTATTAATTAATAATGAGCTTATATGATGATAATGACCTAAAGCTTCAGGCGTTTGAAAAACATAATAATTAGATGGATCTTAATTGATTATAAGATGGTGAATAACGATAATTGGATGAAGGCGGCTTAAAATTTACTAGTTTACCATAATTTTTCGCCATTCATTTTGGATATTACAGGGTGAGCTGAATATGAAATAGACATTTGGAAAGAGAAGGCAGAAGAAGCACAAGAATCCATTCCTTTATTGGGTATTTGGAAACCTTTAATGAGATAAATTGAATTGAATTCCATTAAGAATTGAATTTGAGGAATTTAATTGAATTTTTATGTTTGGAATAGTACAGATTAAAAAATTGAATTCAATTCTTTGATTTGGAATGGGTATAAAAATGAATTAATTTAATTATTTTTACTATTTTATCTTTCATTAATAGATTAGGAACAAAAATTATATTCAAGTAAGATTATTTTGATAATTTCATTTGTTAGAATTCAATCTCACATTAAATCACACCCATTTGGGTCTAATTTCAATTCCTTAATTTTGTTGGATTTTAATTTCTATGAAAATTTAATTCCTACACTTAAGTTACTTTCAAAATATGAAATTTAATTTAATTATTTGATATAATTGAATTTAGAGTTACAAACTTTCCTGGTAATTTAATGGACACTGTTAATTAATATGTAGATCTTACTCCAGTTTCAATTATTGTACAACACACACTCATAGTAATAATATGTAGATATCATGGGGGATTATACATCCTGATCCTTGGGATGCTTATTTACTTAATAATACATGATTGAGTTGCCTCCAGCTATCTATATAGATTCTTGCTTCATGTTATGATCAAAGGATTCATGGTCGACTCTGGGTATACTCGCCAAGGTTGATGAGCCCATTAGTGTCGCCAGTGATAAATCCAGTCTGGTTTTATATTCAGATAGGTGGCTTGGTGTTCCGCTGGTCCTCTTCAGATTGCTTAGGAATGTCGTTGGCCCTGGGTTGGGCTCCTGTTTGTCGCTCCCAACCAAAACCTTTGGCAACACCAACAGAAGTAGCTGGGGGGCAGCTGACGGAGCCGTTATTATTACCGCTGGTATAGCCAGTGTTGTTTACAAGACCCCTCATGTGTTGTGTGCCTGAGTTGTTAAACGAGACATGGGGCTGCCCCTGCGTTGTGGGGCCACCAGCAGGATTCTGATTCTGATAACTGGGATTGGGTTGGGGTCGGCCATCATCAGAGCTGCCAGCGCCCCACAACCGGCCAAAAAACTTGTCATTAATTCGCAGCTGTCAGGTGGGATTAATTATATAAAGCTAGTTTGTGTGGCTTAGCTAAGTCGCTTTTGTACCATAATACAATAAAAAATATTATTTATGCCACTCTCATATTTTGAAGTTTAAACATGGATGTACACTCTTTTTTTGTATATTAGAGAAGTCGTGAACTCTTGTGATTTCCGTGCATTACACAAAGAAATTTGCCACTATTGACCATTTCTTCTCATTTCAGATCCCAAAGAAATTTGTTAACGATTTCGCCACGTGTCACGCATGCAGCGAACTAAATCAGCCACCACACGATCTACCTAACCTTCACCCCAGCCGTCCGATCATTTAGCAAAATGTGTATAAATGCATGTGTGTGCATAGCGGTGATTTCTCAACCAATTTCAGCTTCATTCCTTCGAAAATTTTCATACTAAGTGAAAGAAAGAGATTCTGAGAGTTTGAAAAAAAAATTAATTGTAATATAAGTGGAAAGTGGTATAAAAAAGAGTAGAAGAGATGACACAATGATTTTAGGCGTTATGATAATTTTGGACATATTGCAGCAATCTTCATTTGGAGGTAAATTTGTACTAATTTATTAGATTAATATATTCTATTCTGTCATTATTTTTTAATTACATGTAATAGTTCTTTAATTTAGTTTAGTGCATTCTAAATCTTTGAATAAGTTTAGAAAAAGTATGTTTAATTAGTTTAGTGATATTAAGGAGTAAAACCTATGTGTCAGGAAGATTAGTGTACCTTAAACATATTTTAGTTGTAAAATTAAATTAGATTAGTATATATTGCAGTTAGATTATAGAAGAAAAACATGTCTAGTATATAATGTAATTTAATTAGATTGATGAACATGTTTAGGAACAAAAAATATTTTAATTAGTTTATTGAAATATTTTAGTTAAGTAAATATATTATACTCATGTTTTGTAATTAGATTATAAATTTTAGTTATTAGAAATTTTAGTTAAGTAAATATTGCACATTAAACTTTTTAGATTAGAAATTTTAGTTAAGTAAATATTGCACCTTAAATTTTTTAGATTAGAAATTCTTTATTTTTAATTAGAGTATTTAGTTGTTTTAGGGAGATTAGAGCACCTTAAGCATAATTGGTTAGTATAATTAATTTAATTAGACTAATAAATATTATTGTTAGATTATACTTAACATGTTTTTGTAAGTAATATTATTTAATTATATTGATGGACATGTTTAGGAAATTAGTCAATATATTATAGTTAGCAAATTTGTTTATTTTAATTTGATTTCTTAGTTGTTTTAGATAGATTAATGCGCCATAAACCTATTTTAGTTGTATATATTAATTAGATTAGTGAATATTATAGTTAGATTACAATATAAATATTAGATGGATAAAAAGTATATTATTTAGAATAATTTTTTTTAATTAGATTTGTTAGTTAGTTCTTTTGGTTAGCTTAGTTCTCATTTAATTAGATTGGTACAATTTTAATCTATTTAATATGATTTTTTTTTTTTGCTTTAGCCTGTGTTGCGTAGACGACCACATGAAAAGGGTAGATCTCCGCATGCGGCATGAATAGGCCGATTTTTGGCATGCTGCACAAATTAAATTTTTTGAGTATGACAATGTTTTACCGCCGTATTTGTGGAGCGGTGACGTCAGACTCACACCTTTCACTTGCCATATGGAGAGTGCACTATAACACTCCAGGATGTTGCTTTTCATTTGGGGCTACGAGTGGATGGGGCTCTTGTTAGTGGCTCATAGGAGCATGGAGAGGTTCTGGAGAATATTTGGGATATGTGCTACGAATTGCTTTCTGGACCACCTAGAATGAGCGCAAAAGAAATGGTAGTACACTAACATTGGCGTGGTTGAAGAACATCTTTGCACCTTTGGAAGAAAATGCAACTGAGCTTCAAGTCATGCAAGCAACACGAGTTTACATTATGCTACTGATTGGGGGATGTTGTTTGCAGACAAGTCAGCTGCTAGAGTTCACTTGGGATGGTTGCCTCTTCTGCGTGATTTTCAAGAGTGTGGGCGACTCAGCTAGGGATCTACGTGTTATCCACATTGTACCGTGGTTTATGTCATGCAGTTAACATCTAGGAGGTGATCTTGCTGGGTGTCTTGTCTTGCTACAATCATGGATATGGTACAGAGTGCCATCGCTCAGTCCTATAGTTGACCGTCCCTTTAGGTTTCCATTGGCTGGGAGGTATATTACTACACTGAAATTTGGTAATTGTGATGTAAATTATGTTTATCATTACAGTGGCACAAATTATCAACTAATGTATATCTTTGCAAGTGGATTGGATTTACTTCACCACCTTATGCACATGAGAGACGCATCCTAATTCTTAGGCACAACTTGATCAGCTCCACTATACGGATATAAGTTTGTAAAAATTATTTAACAGAATTAATATATAAATGTATTTATATAAGTGGAAAGCTAATCAGTTGTCTGAACAATTTGTATGGACACCATATGATATCCAAGATCAGCAAATTACACCAGAATGAGTAATCTCTGCTGAAATTTGGGCATCACTTACATCATTAATTTGCTTCCTATGCGTTGAACGGCATCATATCGATCACGTGCTTAGACAATTTGGGGTTGACCAACCCATTCCATTTGATCTGCTTAACATTGATGCCTGCATGTGAGGGATGCATGGGGTATAAAGTGTACTTGGTGGCCAGATTATCACAGGACTTGGCATCAGTTATGGGATCGCAAATAGAACGGGTAGTCCCATATCACCGTGCTCCTGGCCCAATTGCCCTCGCCGGAGTATTTTGATAGGTATAGTCGTGTTGCACGGAGGGTTTTATCAGGTACGCAGGTGTTTCGCGAACCGACATGTGCATCTGCTTATGCACTGCCTGTACGGTGCCTGCGCATCATGCCTCCTCATGCTCCAGATCTACGTAGGCGAGGTCACCGAATGCAATAGGGACTCACACGTATGCATGTTCAGGAGGATGACAAGGTTGATGATGATGATGGTGGTGCAGGTTCAGAGATGTTCGCTTCTAGAGGTCACGTGGCCAGTTCAATAGGCATAGCATGGGTGCTCATACTCAACAGCACGTTGTCTTTAGCTTTCAGGCAGTAGGTGTATTTGGGCATGATTATATGGCCGGTTCTAGCGGACATAGCATGGGTGCTCATACTTGAGCAGCACGTTGCCAGTTCTAACTTTCATGAAGGTGTATTTGGGCATGACTATGTGGCCGCTTCTAGTTCTCATGAGTACTTGCCCAGTTCGAGTTCGGGTTTAGCCCGCTGCTTGAGGCGGACATTACCGCATGTCAGCTTTCTTCAGACCCATTACTAGGTCCATATTCCAGCTATGACCAGCCATCCTTTGATCTCTTGGGTGGGACTCTGCATCTAGCATTTGGAGGCGAGGATGGGGGAGATGGGCATGAGGGTGAGGACCTTGGGCCACGGGAGATTGGCCCACCCCCTGCCATATCGTGGCCATCTTTTAGGAGCTCGGCGTAATCAGCTTAGATCACTAGTCCGAGTAGGGTATGATGTACATAGCTATTAATGTAGTAGCCTATGATGTATCTTGTATTCATATATGTTTAGGTGATTACACAATATCTTGTAACTTAATTTTAGTAGATACTTCATTATAATTTAAGGTGATAATTTAAGTATGAGTTAAAAGGAAATGGTTTAATTATGTTTTAAAATGGTTTTATAATGTTTTAAAATACTTCATTAGAATGAATGAGGCCCAGATGTGATCGATAACCAAAAATCAGATGTTTTACACCAAGCATCTTATACATGAACGCTTACAACTTACTAATCGATTACAATACCTAGAAATGTGATAAATACTATGCAGTACATCAAATCATCTGATACATGAACTCTTACAACTTACCAAAAAAATAAAACAAAACACCATCTGACTTGATCCGCTCTCTAATTGGTTGGGCCCGCCTGATTCGAGGAGGTGGGCACTAAGGTGGGCATCGCCGCCTAGTATGACCCTCCTGCACATAGTCCGCATCTCTTACCATGTCCTATTTACTTCATCCATTTCATTTCAATTCTAGTTGACATTGGTTAGCCATTTTTGGCTCGTCTAAGCTCTGGAGTTAGTCGTATTGGAGGTCCATACCATGGTGGCCAATATGCTTCGTTCGCAACCGGTTCAAACTCCATTCTACACTTCTAAAATAGTATTCATGCAGTAGACATTATCTACATATGTACCCCATTCAACTCGTGCTTCAGGATGTGCACAGGTAGCAAGTACATGATGATAAGAATAATGTAATGCTTGAAATTCTCCGCAATCACAATATCGATCCCAAGTCTGATTCTATAAGTTCTTTGGCTCCAATTCCCTAAGGTTGTGTCTCCTCTACAACAAAGGACTCATTAGATCGTGAAAAATTAGAAACAAACATGGTCCCCAAATTTTGACTATTCCTATGAAATGCTCACATCAAGGCTTCAGAGAACTCCTTACCTCGCTAGTTGGGCCTCTGCTTCTTCCCCATTTCACAAATAATGCAGCAAGACGGAGTAAGTGGCCTTCACCAATGCAGTTATTGGAAGATTATGAACACCTTTCAAGACAGCATTTATACACTCAGCATATTAGTGGTCATATGACCATATCTGCGCCTTTCATCTTGGTGCTTGTCCACTTTCCTAAAGGAATCCTATTCACCCATGCACCTATATCTCCCTTCACCCCACACCAGCTAAAATAATAGAGAAACTCACTTCGAGTCTTTGAATATGCTGCGTTGATCAGAGCTCGCTTTGCATCTTTACTCTCGGGCAAAGTTGGATGCAATGTGGCGAATGCAATAAGCATGATAAGCATTTGGAGGATGCTATCCACTATTTCCCATCTAAGCCGCTTTGATGACAGCATGCCTGCAGAAATGATTAGTATGCCCGCTGGTTTCACATGGCGTCAAAGATTTGTGAGGAAAAAAGACCAAACCTCTTCGCCTCCCTTCAACCACAAAATGCAATAGGGAAAATATTTGAGTTACCATCCTGTAATTGTCATTAGTAGTTTCCCACCATACTTGCCGTACAAATGCGTTCCATCGATAGTCACAAAAGGCTTGCAATGTTTGAACCCCTCTATACATGGCGGGAATGTCCAAAATAGACGGTGAAACATGACACAACTTGGTCAACCAAATCACCAACATAATAAGGCAGAGTTGAGATTTCAATGACTTACTTGGCATAAATGACTACATAGCCAGGAGCCATTTTGGAAGCTCAATGTATGAGTCATCCCAATCACCATAAATCTGGGCAATGGTCTTTTTCTTTGCAAGCCATGCTTTTCTGGATATGAAACTTGGAATTCATACTTTGAATAAACTTGGCCTACAATGTCCGATAGGAACCGTTGCATGCTTCAACTATAGAGTGAATGCTAGCAATGACGTGAATATCAAGCTGAATATCTTTGTGAAATTCCTTACAAACAAGTATGTTCCCCATTATACTTCTTAATCTCCCATCCTTTCTTCCGTCAATATATAACGCGAATGCTCCAATTGCACCCTTTTCCAAAGTGCTTGCATTGCCCCTGATTCTCACATGATCTAACTGACATACCTTGTACTCAGCTTCTTTCGGATGCTATAGTTTTTTACCTAGTAGTACGGATTCTTTATTTGGGAACTTGTTGGCCTTCATGCAACTAATTCAATCCATGTAATCCCATTAGGTCGCTATCATCCAACTGAGTCACTTGCATTGCTTCAAAATTTAAACTTGAATAGTGACCAACTCGTTGACTTTCAGAGCGTGTTTAAGTTTGGGCTGTTGACATTGGCCCTGGGTAAGAGGCGCTACTTCCTCGTCCATCTCATCTTTGAACAACTCTGTAAAGTCTAAATATATTTAATAATTCATACAAAGTTTCAAGATATTAATTTTTTAAGGTCTATGAGATATAAATATATTTAAATAAAATGACAAAACAACATTAGATAATTTATTTTTTAGCTTAATTTTATTCTTGGTCATATTAATTTATTATGGTTGAAAAAGTTATTTGAAGTAAAAGTAAAATACTTAATCCAATTTAACGACTACTATTAAGATTAAGAGAATCAAAACATGAGTATTTTTGCAGTTAAACAAAACATTATTAGCCAAAATTAAATAGTCACTCCCACAATTAAATAATAAAAAAATAAAACATGATAGCATATTTAAATTTATTGGACCAAACCTACAATTCAAATTATATACTAAAATATAAAATATTACAAATATTAAAGTTTAATAAAATGAATTTGAGTTATTACCTTCATTCGGTCCTCCTTTAAATCCTCCCCATTAGAAATATCATCATAACTCAGATTTGGTTTGATTTGGGCCAAATCACTGCCAACATTCATTTCAAACCTTTAGCCACCTACCAAGTCATTCTCATTTTCAGGCATAAAATTTTCATTCTGATTGGATTTGACATTACTAGTGTTGGAGAGTTGGGCTAATGACCCTTCAACAAATGCAGGATCAAGCAGATCCCAAGCTTAAGTTCAGTTCTCCAGAGCTACGAATACCTCCATAACACTAAGACTTGGAAATTGAGCATGACAATTGAACATCATCTCGTGTCATTAAATGAATCAAACAACTTGTGAAGCGTAACATACCTTGCCCTACCAACAATGGCAGCCGATACAACATCTGTATTATTTGCTTATTCCGTTGCTATAACTTGTGAAGGATTTTCTCATGAAGCTCGGAAATAGCCATGGATGAACAAACACGCATAAGTACTAGATTTGGACAATAGAACATTACCCCATCTTGTGTATTTTGCACTATTTCACAATTATAGTGCACAAGAATATAGCCTCTTGTTGCCATTTCTCCCAAAAAAAACTCTCAACCAGATCGGTGTTTGTGTAGCAGATAAGCTAAATGGTGGAGTTTATATAGACGGGAGGGAAGCAAAAGCGAGATCGAACACCGTTTCCTACAGAAGGAAATCGGTTGGCTATTGAGTGATTTCTGCGTGTTTGTGTGTGTCAGAATCGGTTACTACTAACCGATTTCTAACACACACGAAACATATAGAAATCACTCAATAATCAACCGATTTCTGTGGGACAAGAAAGGAAATCGGTCAATGCTTAACCAATTCCTTTATGTTTCGGGATTTAGAAATCACCTCACACTTAACCTATTTTTCTAACAAAAATAAAAGTGTGTAGATGCGTACATAAAGTTCAAAATGTGAGAGTTTGGTATATAATGTTTTTTTGTATTTTAATTGCGTAAAAAAACCTAGCTAAGTTAGATCGTTTATGAAAACCTAGTATGCTTTTATATTCAGGGCGAGGAATATTGTGGTGGCAGCTTGCACAAGAAGCAAGTATTAAATATTAATTAATATTGTTTCTATGCTTTCATTTCATACTGTCTTTTCAGCATATATAGACCTACGGTGCCGTATAGGATTCATATATTCATCCATCATTTTCTAAACAGCTTGAGATACGGAACGTTAAAACCTCATCTCCTAGATTGGCATATGCTGTCGTCGATTAATGTTCTTCATTTTTGTTTACATCTTATCTGAAACGCAAGAGCTTAAGCGTGGGGTTGCTGATATCAATAGCAGCGCTAATTTGGGACACAAGATTATTTGATGAAAGGTACAAAAATCTAGATAGCCAAACTGCTAGAGGACCAGTCGTGCTGTGTTTGGATTCTTGATAGCCAGCGCGTGTTTAGGTAGAGTGGGCACATTCCACGTATTGTTCTCCTCCATAACTTGAAGTTGCCATAACCTTTTACTAATGAGGGAATCTGACAGCTTTGGTAAAACATGATGGTTCAAATTCAGTTTGAACTTTAGTCAGTAGGTCAGCAAGTTGATGTTTGAGTCACGAAATAGAATTAAAAATTTCTCTTATGAATGTTCAATCAATCTCCAAATGCTTAATTTGATCTCTAATTAATAAAAAGTAGGATTTCTGGAAAGATGTTTCACAGCCCCGATTATCACAAAACACCAGTGTTAAACCCGCCTCAACCTCAAAGTCTTTCAACAATGTTGTCACCTATATTAGCTCACTAGCAAGTAGCAACTATACGTACTGCAAGAGACCAATATTCAGCTAGCCTCAACAGATGACCTTGAGATTTTAGCTTGTTTCTTGGATTTCCAAGACACAATGGAGTCACCAAGGAAGACACAAAAACCAGTGGTTAAACACCTTGTGCCGGGGCCATTTCCCTAGTTGGCATCAACATAAGCTTTGGGGTGAAGAGAGGAATTTGAGGCAAACAGAAAGCCCTGCCCCGAAGAGGACTAGGGATACCTCAAAACTTACGAAGAGCATGCAAGTAGGGAACTTAAGGAGAGGCCATAAAACTGAGTCAATTTGTACATTGAGTATGCAGTTACTCTAATATATCCCTCCTCTTTTGTTCCACATTGTCAAGAGTGCCAAGACGCCGCCAGATGTTAAACAACGCGACGGAAGCAGGGAAAAAATATCGACCATTTTGTTATCATTGTAGTGTACTCGACCATTCTATGGACAAGTGCTATAAGTTATGGATATCCTTCCTGTTTTATATGAGCATATATATACTTTTCATTACCAATCACCTAAGTTGTTCCCTTCAGACCCTGCTGATATAGTCTTACCTCCAAGAACTCAATTCAGGGATCTATTATTGTTCAAGATGAGAATTCTTGATATCTATTTCCCACCTTGAGGGATATATATAAGGGAAGCAAACATGTGAGGAAACAAACTCTTTTGGGCTTTCTCCTTGCTATACAAATTGTGTGAGGAAAATAGCTTTTTATAGATCCAATCATGCAAGATGAGAGTATCAGTTAATGATATATATGTCTACAAATATAATAGCTTTGATGCAAAGCTAAAATCTTCGGACTTACTAAATTATCTGTAGCAGAATATGGTTATAATATGTTGTCAGCTGATCATTAATTATACCATGAAATAATTCATTACGATAAGATTCAGGTAAATATTTTCCAACTATATATTCGTTCACACATTATATAAGGCGAGTGCATCCACATCTATCTTGAGATATGGAAACGGTCAAAATCTCATCCCCAGAAGTGGCATATATATGCTGTCGATTATTTATTTTTGTTTACATCTTTATCTGGCACGTAAGGGCTTAAGCGTAAGCTTGCTAACATCTATAATTGCGCTTAACTAACCGATGATGAAGCTACAAAAGTTATGCTATATCTATTTTTTTTCAAGATAATTATGGAAGTCTCAACTCTCTTAAGAGATAAAGAGAGGGAGAAGCAAATATAGTACATCAAACTCTTATCGAAACACGAAAAACTTAATACCACAGTTTAAAACATACAAATTAAAACTCACCACCCAAAACACAAAAAGGTGCAAAAACACCATAATCATGCTATATCTTTCCCTTAGCTTGACTCCTTGAGATAGCCTAGTTGCTAGAAGGCTTATGATATGTTTGGATTGAGAGCGTTGGTGAAGGAGAGTGGAGTGAGATTTTAAGCGCTCTATTATTTAGATTTATAAGATTTGGATAGAATGAAGCGGAGATATAAACTTCATTCCATTCAATTCCATCCATTTTCTTCCAATTTCTTCCTCCCAAATTGAGTGGAATGGAATAGAATGGAATAAAAATACCCAAACAATGGAGTGGGGTAATTATTCCACTCCACTTCATTTCATTCTATTCTATTATATTCTCCACCTAACTCTACCAATCCAAACATACCCTTCAAGTTGAATGATAGTGATTTCAAAGTATTTATCTCCTCTAAGGATTGTACTCTACGTTCTAAAAAATAAAAGTGGTCCATTCGGGTCACCTGGCCTCCCAACTATAAATATTTTTCTACTAAATTCAACCCATGGCGCCTTGGTCATCCACAAGGATTTCACGACATTTCGACAAACGCGGGTAGAGGACGCTACCGTAGGTTCCCGAGAATCCACCCGTGGAAGGAACTTCTTCGTCTTCGGTGGTCGAGGGAGAGATCTCCTAGAATGAAATTTGGAAAGCTGTGGAAATTGCAGAACAAAAGTAATGGCAAGACCTTCTTTCGTCCAAGGAGTGGCAATTAACAAAGCGACATTTCAATCTCTGCAAAAGCAGAATTTTCGTTATTATAACAAAGACTTTGTCCTTATATAAGGAAGGACACCTAAATATAAACATCCAACAAGAAACAGATATTGCCAAAGGCATTCATGCCTACTTTGCCGATCTAAACCGCTTCACGTCTAATCAACAGTGGTTACAACATATTCAATGAGTCCACGAGTGTATAGGCAACCAAAAATGTCCAATCTGGCACGAGATAAGGGGCTACATGGAAAACTAAAAGATCATTCTTGTTCTTCTTTCTTTCTATTTATCCTTTGAATTACTCATACATATCCTATGTATTAATTTCATTTCGCACCGGAAACTATTCTAGGAGAAGTTCAAATCCGTTCGTTCGGATATTGAAACCACCACACACTCCATTGGCATGATTTCCTGGCCTAACATACTCCAAGTCCAAATGCCGACCTGGAAAATCCCCCATTCCTGTTTCTCTCGCTTACATCTTATCTCGTAGCCTTCGTCCTAATTGGATTTTCTTGTTAATAACACTCACATTATAAATATCTTATGGTACAAGGGAAAATACAATTTTAATACTTTGTTTGGTTAAGATAAAAATGAGTGAAAAGAAATTAGGGAAAAAGAAAATAAAGAGAATTTACACCTTTTTTTTTTTTGCTTGGAAGATAGGAGAAAATGGAGAGAAAATTAAAAAATGACATTTCTGGATTCTATTACTTCACATAAGAGAAAAACTGGACATGCTATGGGGAGAAAAAAAATTAAACAAATGATAAATACATGAGCTTGACGGAGAGAATATAATTGGAATAAAAGGACAAAGTTAAGCACATGAGAGAAAGTGAGAAAAATTAGCATGAAAATTATTTATATATATATATATATATATATATGTGTGTGTGTGTGTGTGTGTGTGTGTGTGTGTTTATTTTAATTTTTTGCACAACTACTTTTTTCTTTCTTGTCATTTTCTATTTAAATATATAGGGGAAATACATTTTTAATATATTTTATTTTATTTTCATTTTCATTTTCATTTTCCTCATGCAAATAAAGAGTTATATAGCAAGATGAGAATATATATATCAAACAGCAAATAACTTTTTTATTTGTTCTTTCTTTTGATTTTTCCTACACGTATAATAGCTTGAAAGCTACGCTAATGTTTTTTTGGTGTACTACCTAAGCTAATGTGATATAGCACATTGTCAAGTGGTGACTATTCAATGAAATAACTCATCGAGATAATATTCGGTTACGCATATATTCACAAACTATTTGTTAACATCGTGTCAATAATATATATATATATATATATATATATATATATATATATATCGTTCGCACGGTATCTTTGGAATATCGGCCTCCTAATTTGTTCCAGATTATCTGTCACATTAGAAAACAAAATCTTGCTTCATATAATATCTCTTATTCTCAACATTCATATATTAATAATTTACTCCATCCACTTAAGTAATTATTTAATTTTAAATGCGCACTAAAATTAAAGAAATGATTAAAAAAATCAAAGTAAGAAATAGTTTACTGGATTGTCCTTATTTCTTTTTGAAAATTCAATTTCTCTGATAGTATTTAATATGATATTATTGAAAAGAAATAATTAATGTTACTTAAACTTTTGAAATGGATAATTATTTTTAGATAAAGAAAAATTTTTAAATGAACAATTATTCATGAATGAAAAGAGTATTTATAGTTTATGTACCAAAAAAAGTATTTATAGTTTATATATTTAACTATATATATAGGGTATATCACATTAGATGGTGATATATTATAAGAGTGAGATGGATAAATTTAGACTTATATAATTATACATGGATGATTACTAAAATCAAAAGTTATTCAATAATAATTAATATTCACATGCATTTGTATAACTAATGCCATATAGGATTTGATATTAATGTGATTTTTTTTTAGTTAGCTTAGCATTTTAACAATAACATATTAACGGTGGTACTAAAATCAAACAATTTTAAAAATATTTGGATGAAAATCAATATTTTTGGAATCAAAACACAAAGTCGTATATTTTTCGGAGATCATAGAAATGGTTTGGGGAACCAAACAAAGACACATAAATTTGTAATGGTTTCTTATGATCATTTCTGTAGGGCATGCCAATAAAGTTCTCTTTTTTAAGACCAAAGTAAACCACTGCACTTAATGTATAATAAAAAATTTACAGTGTGATTATGTATCATTTATTAACAATTAAAATGTTCAGGTGATCTTGAAGTAATTTACTCAAAAGAAAAAAACCAAAAGAAGGAAAGGTTAATCGGGTGGGTTTTTCAGAAAGGGTATTGACGATGACTCCATGACCTTCGCATTTGTTCCCTCATCAACTCAACTTTAGATGTGCGAATAATTGTCCTGCATTTCTTTCATTCGTCCACATATATCTGACAAGTTAATCCGAATAAGGCCCCCACTAGATTTTAGCACCGTATACGATTCTGGACAAGCAAAGGCAAAAGGCCAATAATCCAACTCCGCAATTATATGGACCTTTTCTGGATCCATATTCCTCAGACTATCTTTGCATTCACACTCATTCAGTATCCTTCTGGCTGCGTCTATAAAAAGGCAAAAAATAAAAATAAAAAATAAATATATTTTACCCTTAAATTTTAGCTCATATATAATTTATATCCTAATTTTTTAAAATATGCATTATGACACTCTAAATTTTTCAAACTTGCAAAATACCTCTCAGGATAATTTTGACAACTAATAAAGGTAAGATTTATATGTACTTAACCCCGCTGATATTTTTAATTTGTGTAATCAACATTTGTCTATTATGTACAATTAACCCCCTTAATTTTTTTATTGTATACAACTTACACGTTACGATTTAAAGTTTTACAATATTTGAAAAGTAGAGGGTTTTATGCATAGTTTGAAAGTTCAAGTTGTCATGATACACGTTTTGAAAGTCAAGAGATAAATTGCATATTACTTAAAATTCAGAGAAGGTAAAATGCATTTATTAACCCTAAAAAGAATGCCTATTCCTACTCAAACACACTTATTCAAGTCATTGATCATTAATGTAAGATCTAATAATTAAGATTTATCGCTCTCATTCTTATAATAAATCATTCATCTCAATGAACCGCTCCCTATATATATTAATTAATAATGATAAATTTATATGATGATAATACCTAAAGCTTCGGGTGTGGGAAAAACATAATAAATAGATGGATCGTAATTGATTATAAGATGGTGAATAACGGTAATTGGATGAAGAAGGCTTAAAATTTACTAGTTAACCATAAT
Organism: Dalbergia oliveri; assembly: GCA_030441495.1. Lineage (NCBI taxonomy): Eukaryota > Viridiplantae > Streptophyta > Magnoliopsida > Fabales > Fabaceae > Dalbergia > Dalbergia oliveri. The sequence goes on along the minus strand of JAMLFY010000001.1, from coordinate 53,240,207 downwards.
TTTTTGCCATTCATTTTGGATATTACAGGGTACGCTGAATATGAAATAGACATTTGAAAAGAGAACGCAGAAGCAGCATAAGAACCCCTTCCTTAATTTATTTTACTGGAAACTGTTAATTAATATATAGATCTTACTCCAGTTTCAATTATTGTACAACAAACACTCTAGTAATAATATGTAGATATTATGGGAGATTATACATCCTGATACTTGCGGTGCTTATTAATTACGAGATCTATAATTAGTGGAGGAGTCAAAGGCACCGAAGATGATGGAGCCGTTACCATTACCCTTGGTGTAGCCAGTGTTGTTTATAAGACCTTTCATGTTTTGCGTGCCTGAGTTGTTGAACGAGACAGAGCTGGAGCGCTTCTCCTGAGCTGTGGGGTTGTTTGGAGCAGCAACAGCACCTGGATTCGGATTGGGATTCGGATGGTGTCGGGGTTGTGTCTCCACAGGTTCACCGTCATCATCAAAGAGGCGAAACAACTCGAGAAGAGCACCTGCCATTGTCAGCTAGATGGATATGAAGCCAGCTAGTTTGTGGCTTGGCCGAGTTAGATCGTTTGGGAAAATCTAGTATGCTTTTATATTTAGGGCGAGGAATATAGTGTTGGCAGCTTGAACAAGAAGCAAATATTTATTATTATTATTTTTTTCTATGTGAAGATGTGTTCATAGTGTCTTTTCAGCATGGACCTATATATAGTGTCGTATAGGATTCATATTCATCCATCATTTTCTACTTAATAAAATTATAGTCGGCGAATCATATTTTAATAACTGATTGTTTTAGTTATTTTACCGATTAATTTGGTTTTTGGGCGTTAGTAGAGAATCATGTATCACGATGAATGAGGATTTTAGTTGTTTTACTGTTGACTCTAATGAAAGAATTTTACATTCATTATAAATTATGGCATCACATTCATGAATAAGATAATTGAAATCTTAGTTACTAGTTACTAGCATATGATTCACATGTATCCTAGATTTAAATTAAATTCATCCACCCATGGTGTTTTCCGAAATAGGGAATAAGCTTTAAACACTTTTTTCTTTTGTCCATATAAAACTTGTCAAATTTATTTTCATAGGGTATGCATTGCGATGATCCTTTGCTGCCATCTTTGCCTGGTTTGATATCATTATGGCTTTTTAAGAGTTGTTGAGCTTTTAAAACTCTAAAACAAGTGATATTAAAAAGTTATAATACTATTATTTTGTAGAATACTTTAGAAGTTGTTCTAAATAAGCAAAAACCATTATAGTAATGTTTAATTACACATGCTTTAAAAATCTAAAATGATAATAAATGATATAGATATTAAAAAGTATAATTTCTATATTTATTGTCATTAAGTGTTCTTAAAGAACCATTTACTTTTAAAAGTTATGAGCAAAAACACTTCAATTTTTTAATTTATCAAATAAAAAATATTCACTTATATTTTTCATAAGTTAAAACACCCCTATGCAGAGTATTATCAAACCCAGTCTTAGATCACTTAGTTGTTAGCTCCCAAGTGAAGTTTAACATAAGAATTGTTCACTAGTTTATCAGGGATGCGGATTTCCAAAGAAAACCATCGCAAACAGCAATAATTTTTTTTTTTTGGTTATTTTTCATCATTATAAAGCTATGATTAATTAGGAAGGCATATCTTTCTCTTGCGTACAAGTTAGTTCATTTGCAGTAATTTTAATATTAGTTAGCAATTTTTTCTATTAATAAAATGGTAGTATATATATATGAACGACAGAAAATAATAACACTTCACTCTAAATTGTATAATTTTTAGAAATTACGCCTTTTATGTGTCGTTGTAAGAGCTCTGTGATTTAGTTCTCTCGGTATGTATCCTCTTTCAATCGTGACCAAAAGAAAGAAATATACAGTAACCATCATCATATTAATAATTTCGTTCTCAATCTGAATTTGGGTTCTTGTAACAACCTTGCTGTTTTAAGAGTTTCATAACTGATGGACAACATCTTATTCTATTATACGATGACAGAATAATACATCAATAGCAGCAGAATTTACTTAATAATACATGATTGAGTTGCCTCCAGCTATATATATAGATTCTTGCTTCATGTTATGATCAAAGGTTTCATGGTCGACACCGGGTATACTCGCCAAGGTTGATGAGCCCATTAGCGTCGCCAGTGATAAATCCAGTCTGGTTTGTAAGACCTTTGATATTCTGATAGGTAGGTTTGGTGTTCCACTGGTCCTCTTCAGATTGCTTAGGAGTATCGTTGGGCCGGGGTTGGGCTTCTGTTTGTCGCTCCCGACCAACACCTACGCCAACACCAACACTAAGGGGGCAGATGACGGAGCCGTTACCATCACCCTTGGTGTAGCCAGTGTTGTTTATAAGACCTTTCATGTTTTGTGTGTGTGAGTTGATAAACGAGGCATGGGGCTGCTCCTGCGTTGTGGGGCTGTAGGGAGCAGCAACAGCACCTGGATTATTCTGATAATTGGGATTGGGTTGGTGTCGGCCATCATCAAAGAGGCCACCCAAAAACTGGCCGATAATACCTGCCATTAATTCTCAGCTCTCAGGCAGGATTAATTATATGAAGCTAGTTTGTGTGGCTTAGCTAAGTTAGATCGTTTAGGAAAACCTAGTATGCTTTTATATTCTGGGCGAGGAATATTGTGGTGGCAGCTCACAAGAAGCAAGTATTAAATATTAATTAATATTTTTTCTATGCTTTCATTTCATACTGTCTTTTCAGCATAATAACAGAGGAGAGAGAAGAGAAATTATTGTTATTATTATTGAAAAGGAACGAGGGATTGGTACAATGTCTTTGTGGGGTTTGCTTATGTGCAGATAATTATTTTATCCATGAAGATATGTACTATCCAATAAGTGAAGCATAAGTGTAAGTGGGATAAAGTGAGGGCCAACATCTTTTATTTCTTTTGACCATGATTAGTATCCTATTAAGAGCTGATTTATTAAATGAAAAAAATCAAAAGAAAACCGTATGCTTTCAAATTTCGAACCCCTGTCTCCTCCTTCAAACCCAACATCGTCTTTAACCCAAAAGAAAAATTGATCACCCTCCGACCCACTATTGGCCACAACCACCATTAGTGTTGCCATGAAACTATCACTTTCATCCCAAAATCCTTCAATACCTTAACCGCGACACACATTGTTGTATTTTATTAATAGTATTTTAATTTATTTCAAAGTTAAAATTTAATTTAGTTCATTATTGTTATATTTGTTTAAGTTTTATTTTAACTATGCTTAAGTTTGCTTTTGACCAAGTCTTGTGAACTATGACTATATATATCTGTATAGCAACAGGAACATTGAAGCACTTTAACCATTTCCTATTTTATAGTCTTATAGTTCTGAATCATTGCATCCAACATCTTACGAACTTTGACTAAATGAAATTGTGCAAGTATTGTACGGTTCCTTTATAAGTAGTAGCAAGCTCACTTTTGCAGGGGCTTTTCTTCATTTTTTTCTCCTCATCTGAAAAATAAAACTTCTCAGCGTTATATTCATTTCTTTTTCACTGTGTCAAACACTTACAAAAACAACATTAGTTTGAGTTGTAACTTTCTATGTTCCCTTGAGCAATCTAAAATAGTTATTCTATAGTATCCTTACTAGTTCAAGTGTAGAGTTAGTGGAAAGTGGCTATTGTATCCTAGGGAGTACTAGCCATGAAGATCATCTGCACTGTCTTAAAGCTCGTGGTGACAAAACACTCTTAAACCCAGTGCCTAGTATGCCTCAACCATTGATCACAATAAGCCATCTCTTTTGTTCTTAATTGTTTATTTATTTGATTCTTCATTTTGTATTCTTGTACTGAATTGATGAGCTATTATTTGTAATTAATGACCAACATACACAACCTGCGAGACCGACATCATGAAAGCACATGGAAACCCGTCACGAAATGGAAACCAACAATCGCCACCGCTGCGCATAGGATGCACCCATACCCTTTACAAAACCATCGGTGTGATGACCTCAAGTCACAATGGCAAGCCAACCTTTCAATCTCGGGACATAAGTACTCCTCAATGCAATCAAAACCTTTCTCTCGGCCTCCCTCTTCATCCTCTAACCTTTCTCTATCGAGTTAACTACCAGGACTTCTGTGATGTGGTTGCCTTTGATTCAACTTACAAAAAGAATAAGTATAATAAGCCCTTGGTTATTTTTTCTAGCAGCAACCACCATCGTCAAACATACATTTTTGGGTTTGCATTACTCATTGATGAATCTGAAACCACATATAATGGTTGTTGGAGCACTTTTTCAATGTTATATATGATGGGTAAAGAACCTAACGTGGTGGTGACTGATGGTGATAAGACAATGAGGGAGGCGATTAAGGTTTTTTCCCACATGCTACCCATCGATTTTGAGCTTGGCACCTGCAAAAATGCTACATCTAACATCAAGGATTCTGGATGTTATGATGCTTTCAAGAGAAGCATTTATGCAACCTTTGATTGTGATGACTTTGAGCAGGATTGGCATGATAAGGTAGAAGAGTTTGGGTTACATGATAATAAGTGTGCGAGGAAAGCATACAAAAAGAAGGAAATGTGGGCCAATGCTTACCTTCGAGACAAATTTTGTGCTGGGTTTATAACCACTTCACGATGTGAGGGTATAAATTCCTTCATCAAAGAGATTTACGAAGTCTCAGGCATAGTATACTTGACTTAGTTCAAAACTTAGAGCGTGCAATGAAGGAGTACAAGAATAATGAATTGGTTGCTCAATTTAATTCGATATATGGTGAGCCTTTGTTGACAAGAGGGCTAGAATCAATTTAGCATAGAGTTACAAATGGATATGCGAGGGAGATTTTCAAGGATGTAAAGAAAAAGATGGAAGCTATTTCTTCATTGTTTGTTCTTGGATGTGAAAGGATTGGAACTAATATGTACAAAATGTCCAGGTATGGTAAGCTTGATCGTGAATATATGGTGTTGTTTGATAGAAACTTAGAGCAATATGAGTGTAAATATTGGATGTGGAATGGTTATGGTCTTGTAGCCATATGTTTTATGTGATGAAGCATAAGCAAGTCCTAAAATTGCTTGATACGCTTATTATGAAGAGATGGTGCAAGAATGCAAAGATTTATGATCAGAGCATGAGTGAAGCCAAATAGGATAGTGAAAAGATAGTCTTGTTGCGTTATGGCACACTATGTGCTGCTAGTCAGTGGATGTCATTTCTTAGGCCTAAAAAGTTGCCTTACTTTTGACATATAGTGGAAGAAATTTCTAGAAAATCAACAGAGTTGAAGCATAAATGTGGGTTGGTGAAAACTGGTCCAATTGCTAATAATAGTAGAAAAGTTGGTGACTGTGATGTCTCAGGTCCACGTATCCTTAGCTAAGCCTAGCACAGCCTTTAGGTATACCAAAAACCTCCAGATTTCAAAAAAAATCATCATTTGCTGAATTTTACATTTTTCAGACATAATGTTCATTGCAGGAGCAGGATAGTCAGATAGTTCGCTGAGGAAGGATCCCTGATACCAACACATGTTAAAATAACGTAGTTTCATTAAAACACCCCCAACGCTATATAAACCCATATGCAGGCTCAGGTTAGACACCTTAGCCACCACCAACATTCTCTATGTCCCTCTCTTATGTTTCGCTTTTGTTCTTCCTCTTCCCCAAGCTTCGGTAAGTGGTTTTCATGGAATTTAGCTAATTTCTTCCTCTTTTCTCTAGTTTATGAGTTAGGGCATGGTCTGGCATGGTTTTTTTTTACAACTTTCTTCTTCCCTATCATTTCAAACTTATTTTTGGGCAATAATAACAAATTGTTTATGTTTTCATCGATTGGAGAAGGAACGAAACATGCTTTATAAGGGTGTGGATATTTCCCCATGCAAACACGCTTTCCCCTTAAGAGAGGGAAGAGCAAATCCGTGAGGGCACTCAGCTAGGCCCTAAAATAGACAATATCTACAAACTAGGTGTTACACTCACACTGGGAAGGATCGTGATACGTAGCGCCCAAGATGTGACAGATGGTATCAGAGATAGGTTTCGAGATCGGTGTGCTAGGGAGGATACTGGGCTCCTTGACAAGGGTGTGGAACTAGTCCCATATCGGTTGGGGAGAGGAACAAAGCATACTTTATAAGGGTGTTGATACCTTTCCCATGCAGACACATTTTTTGCTTAGAGAGGGGCCCAGTTTGGCCCAAAAGTGAACAATATCTGCATGTCGAGTGATATACTCACACTAGGGACGGCAATACGTAACGCTCAAATGTGACAGATGCTGTGAGCCTTCCAACATCGATGTGCCAGGAAAGACGTCGGCTCCTTAAGACAAGAGTGGAACTAGTCCCATATGGATTGGAGAGAGGAACAACGCATGCCTTATAAGGGTGTGGATACCTCTCCCATGTAGACGCATTTTCCCCTTGAGAGGAGGAAAGAGCAAATCCGTAAGGGGTGCCCAGGTTAGGCCCCAGCAGACAATGTCTTTATGCCTGTTACACCACACTAGGGACAGCGATATGTAGCGTGCCCAGATGTGAAAGATGTTACACGAACTAGCTCAACCCTAGTTCCAGTAAGGAATCTAGTGTAGTGTCCATTTAAGGGACCTAGTTAGGTGCCCATCAGTTTTAGCCATAAGCTCGTCATGACCCGACCTGGGAGCGAAACCCAAGTGAGGAATCTCATCTCCACGTAAGCCTCGTGATCGCTACGCCTTACTCTATGCATATTTTATTCATAAAATAAATTTCAAATCTCGTATTAAACTCTTCCTATGGTCTGGACCTACCCGCAAGACATGGAGTACTTTAAGAACAACAAAAGGCACTTCACTCTAAAGTGAAGCTCACCAATTGATACCTTTACTGTGAGAGGAGACGGCTAGAAAGACCCATAACCGCTACTATACCTATAATGGGAGAAAGGAAAGGGGTGAGCTTCATTTAAAACTCAATGAGTGAATTCTCACCTGTGACCCCTTTCATGGGACAACAACCAAGATGCATAAAAGTCATAATAATACTAATAGCAATAATAATAACAATAATAAGAACATGATAGCAATAATAATAACTGTCACGAATTTCCTTGTTCTTGTGGTCCTCATGACAAGCTGAGGGCACTAACTAGGTTTCATTTCTTGAAATTACCACCATGGCTGTTTCCTGCTATTACCTCCATGGCTCTTTATTGGGTTTGCCTCCATGGCGTTTATATTGTTACCTCCATGGCTGTTTAAATATTAATCATCATACATAATTGAACTGAAAATAATTAAAAACAGGATCCTGAAAGGTGGGTACTCCATCCCTCACGAACGTGAGCCCTTAAATTATTAGTACTATGAAAGTTCTGGACTCAAACAATTCTAACAATCAGACTTTAACATAACTTGCTTGGAAAATTGTGCCCAAGGGATCACCCACTTGTCAAGCCCACAGAATATTACTGGCAGGTGATATGAATCATACTGAATTCATACCTCTTGGTACCATAAAGCTTAAATTCTAGGTCTATATCTTATGTTAAAATATTCTCATATACTTGATATTCTAAAATCATAGCTCAAAAATACGGGGTTTATAATCAAACTACTCAAAAAAATCATACAACGTATTTACTCAAAAGCTAAATCATACCTTGCTCTATATATATTCATTTTAGCAACAATGGTCCCATGAATTCTGAAAATATGGTTTCATGCTCTTTGAAAACCAAAATTTTATCAACTTAACAAAATCATCACTAACCTTTAATCCTTTTGAAAATAGTCTCAAATAATACATTTCATGATAACTGAAACCCATGATTTTGTAAAGTTGACATAATTAACATTATCTAAAATCTCTTTAAAAATGCTCTAACATTATACATTATGCCACCATTTATGAAAATAACTCTAGTGACCAAATAAAGGTAACAGGATTGAACCCACTCACCATTTGGAGCCGAAGTATATGGGCACCACCAACTTGATTTGGAGAGCTTGGAATAACACCAACAGCTACCATAGAACAATCATAACTCTAGATTAATCTCTAATAACCTCTAGATAACTCTAATATAACTCTAACAACATTGGGGGAGCACCCCCACTTGACAACAATGAGAGAAATAACAAAGCTCAACTCTTGACCACGAAAGAATGGTGAAGAATAAGACATAAATCAACCATATACACATATCTTTGAAGCTTAGGGATGATGGATTAGAGTGGAATGGGAGAAAGAGAGACGAAGGTTTGGGGTGGCCTTGGGTTCTAGGAGAAGAGCCTGAGGTAGGGCTTTTAAAGGGCTCACTAAATGAAACTGTGTCATTTTGCACTGTGTTGATATCAGACCCGCGTTAAGCAAGAAATCTCACTACAGCGAACCTGGAAAGCAATCTCGCTACAACGAATATATCTAGCTGGACAAGTTGCTTATACATTTCTTAATTTTAAGTTAAATCATTAACTTTAAAATATAAATGTAAATAAGGAAATACCCCCCATTTGGATTCAAATAAAATATTAAAAAAAATCAAAACCTCAACAAATCAAAATCCAAATTTTGGGTTTTAGTTCAAATCCAGGAATTTTTGAGATTTTCTAAACTCGTGGGCTAAAAAGAAACGTTTAAAGGTTTCGTAAAATTCATAAAAACTCACTCTTCAACTTATTTTCCCTCTAGGAACAATTACCAGGACTTTTGATCACAAGAATGTGACTTTAACATATAGCCCTCCAAAGAGGTGTAGGACTCAGAACTTAGTGAAATTTAGGACCTGGCGATGAACCCTAAGGACCCTGAGGCCATCCAGAACTTGTCTACTCACACGTGTACATTGGGTATTACATGTCAGTACAGTTATTATATTCAGTTAGGCTCTTGTTTCTCTATTAGTTATTGTCATGATTTCAGTTGAAGTGTTATTTTCAGTATAGATTTGTAATTAAATATTAAAATATTTTATATCAGCTACATGTATATTATTATGTATTATTCTTGTTGTCTCATGTGGGTTGTGAGTGGAGACTCACTCACTAAGTTTTAATGAACTCATTCCTCTCTTTTTCTCCCTATAGATATAGCAATATCTACAAGTTCAGCTGCACTATAGGATCCTCCTCAGGAGTGTTGCAACTTCCTTGAGTGAGTTTCACTTCCAAGTAAAGCTTATTATAGATTTATGTTAGTTAGTAGTGCTCCAGTAATTGTGTAGGCAGTCCCGAACATCCATAGTTTTCTTTTATAATTATTTATATGATTTCTAGCTATTTTGTCACGACCCAACTTGGGAATATGACTAGCACGTGAGGAATCCTATCCCCATGTAAGCCTTCTAGGTAACGTGTCTCTAAATGCATAACTTATCATAATATAATACTTAAAAGATAATTTTCTTCGAAATTAACAATCATTTCTCTATTTAAAACATAATATTTAATTTCATAAAACTGGAAATATTTCATATTCAAGCTTTGAAAACCCCTTTTTAATCCGTTTTGCAAATTATAAAATCATAAACTAATCCATCACATGATATTAATCTTAGATCTATAACCTGCTTAACCATTGAAAACTGAATCATAACTACATGGCTGATCAAATACATAATCTAATCAAAACCAATAATTGAAATATATACTTAAACTATGAAAACATATAGGAAATACATAAACTTTGAAAAGAGCTAAGATCTCAAAATACATGTTTGGCTCCGATCCCCGTAAAACTATTGGAGCACTTCTATAACTAACATGATCCTAAATTAAACCTTACAACAATGTAAATTCACCAAAAGGTAACTGTAACTACTAGACCGTGACCAAATGACTTATGTACCTTAACTATGAGAGGAAGGGAGAGGGTGAGTCAGATGGACTGATGTTAGCTGTCACCCATCGCCCACATGGGACAATCAAGAAATATACGTAATGCAATTTACATGTAGCAAACATAAATCATTTGATATTTACATACATAACTATATAAGAAAACGCTCTTCATTCTATAAATTCATAAATAATCATTTGTAAGCTCATAATCAAACATGAAATCATTTTAGCCGAGGGTAGGAGGAAACAATATGCTGAAATAGTAAATATATATATAATAACAAAAACTAAAATCATAACAATCCCTGACAAGCTATGGGCACCTAACTAGGTCCCGTTTTTGTAACTGTTGAGGGCGAAACTGCCCTCTGACTAACAACTTAGTACCAAAGTTAACGATCTCTTCACCGTTAACTAATCTTCAGTTCCTTTCTTACCGGCTAAACTAGTTTGTCAAAACCAAAAACTGAAGGGTGGTACTCCGTCCGTCGAATGTGAGCCCCTAGATTATAAGTACTCTGAGAGTTCTGGATTCATACAACTCTAACAATCTGACTTTAGCATAACCGTTACTATGAAATCATGCCTAACGGATCACCTTGTAGGCATTTTGATTGCAAGCCGAAGGAGTATGTATCAGACAGTTGCTATGAATCATTCTGAATTCCATACTTCTTTGTACCATATACTAAAGTTCTAAGTTCAAAACTTAAACTAACATATATTTCTATATACTTGAAATCTCCAACATCAGAGTTCAAAATATTGGGGTTCATAATCATAAAACTTGGAAATCATATAAAATATTTATTCATAAATCTAAATCATACTTTATTCAACATAGCTCAACATTTAAATAAAATGATTTCTAAAGTTCCAAGTCTTAAAAGCATGACAATATCATAATCCATAATACATATTTGACGTTTTCATGAGCATATAAAATATTTTAATAACATGCATTAGTCCAATTCATGGTCCCATGGTTTTCTTAAAATATATTTTTTATCCTAACTCAAAATCATACTTTTGCTACTTTTGGCATAACTTGGAAAATCATGTACATAATATATTTTGCTTCTAGATCATATTTTACAATCATAATGCTACAATCATAATCATAATAATGAAACTAAGGCCATGAGTTTAAATCCACTCACCGTTGGAGGGAGTATATGGTCACCACCAACTTGACCTAGAGAGCTTGAAATGTCACCAACAATTGCCATAAAGCAACCGTAACTCTAGATTAATCTCTAATAACCTCTAGATAGCTTTAATATAACTCTAACAATATTGGGGGAGCACCTCCACGTGACAACAATGAGAAACAAAGACAACCCAAACTCTAGAACATAAAAGATTGGAAGAAAAGAAGCATAAACCAACAAACCAAACTTACCTTTGAGCTATGAGGAAGAAGGAATGGAATGAGGTTAAGAGAGATAGTGGAAAGGGAGAAGAAAAGTAGAGATTTCAGTTTTGGGATGTAAATCCCCAAGTTTGGGATATTTAAAGGGGTGGAGGGGTTCATTTAACAAAACTGCGTCATTTTATTGTGCGACATTGGGACCGCTCGCAAAGTGAGGATGTTCTGAAGAATCTTGTAGCAATAGCACCCACTCACTTATAGTTAATATTCTCATTTATTTTACTCTCCATTAACTTTAAAACATAAATGTAAATAAGGAAATACTCTCCATTTGGATTCAAATAAAATATCACAAAAATCAAAATCCCAACCAATCACAATCCAAATTTTGGGTTTTAGTTCAAATCCAGAAATCTTCAAGATTTTCTAAACTTGTAGGCCAAAAACAAAACGTTTAAAGGTTTCATAAAATTCATTAAAAATCATTCTTTAACTCATTTTCCCTTTAGAAACAATTACTGGACTTTTAATTCCAAGAATGTGACTCTAACATATAGCCCTCTAAGGATGTGTAGGATCTAGACTTAGTGAAATTTAGGTCTCTGGAACCCTAAGACTTACAAAACTTGACTATTGATACGTGTACCTCTGTATCACATATTTTATTAATTATGTTTGGCTTCATCCCAGATTATGATTATTATGTCATTTTATATTCATGATTTATGTTTTAGAAACATTTTCATAATTATGGATTTAGTTAAATTTGAGATATTTGGAATATATTTTTATTATTTATGTATATTAGCTAGTCACATTACTAGAGGCATCTGGGACCCAATCCCTCGTCCTCATGTTCTCTAGGCGAGTCATGACAAAGTGGTATCAGAGCTATAAGTTTCCCTACATATTACTAGAGCAAGCATCCACAAATAACATGACATCTATGTAAATGGAAGCGCCCTCATTTACATTGATGTAGTGTTATTTGAGGCCTTTAGAAAAGAGTCAGTCATATCTAGATTCAGTAAGAGTTTGTCTTTTCTTGGCACTGATGATCTTGTTATATGTCCTCCTTTTCTCATGTGTGACCATGCCACTTGTGAACCCTTCAAGCTTCAGACGTCGCCACATGAGCCGCATCGAGTGATAGTGCTCGACTCAAAGCCTTTGAACAGATGGTAGCTAACTTGATAGATATGATGACTAGACAATTTGAGGCGATCGAGACACTGATGATTTACCCTTGGAACGCTTCAAGAAGATGGACTTGCCCACCTTTGATGGGCATCAGAGGACTAAGGATCCCTAGGAGTTCTTCAGGGCAAGAGAAGATAGTTGGTGTCATCCATTATTGTTCAAAGAAAGCAGTGGAGTTGGCTGGCTTCCAGCTTGAGAAGCCAAGCAAAGCTATAGTATCAGGAATTCCTGAGAGACATGCCCTCCCTCTTGGAAACAATTCAAGGAAGCCTTCAAATAGAGATTCCTATAAAAAAGCTAGTAGGCATAGATGATTAAAGAGTTCTTGAAGCTTCAGTTAACTCCTGGCATGATTGTCACAGAGTATGATGAGCGATTCACCTATCTGGCTCAGGCCGCTTCCGCATGTTACCGACAAAGATAGCTAGGGTAAGACGTTTTTTTAAGGGTCTCCAAGGATCCGTTTCTCATTTGCAGCCTAACGTCGGGACCATGGACTATGCTTAGGTTGTAAAAATAGCGATTAATCTTTAGAGTAGTTTAGTGGAGCATAGGATGATGTCAGGCTAACAAGAAGGCTAAGTTTAATGGCTCTTCTTGAGTGGAGCAGGTTTGAGCAAGGGTAACCATTAGAGGGCCAGCGCGGCCAGGCGAGTAGGGTCACCTTCTTAGAGCCCATCTCGGTACACCCAGCTACATCAGAGACTTAGAGTAGAGGGTTAGTCAGAAACAGGAGTTGGTGAGGCATGGGTTTGAAAGGTGCATGTGGTTAAAGAGAGGAGATATGATCGACTTGATATAGCTGAGGTGAGTAATATGTGGGGGATGGATAAGGTATGAAAAATGGGTAATGTGGGTATTGGTAGGATGAATAGTGATTTGGGCAGAAAATAGACTTGTAGGATTGGGATGGCTGTTATGGTTGTATGTAGTTCAGGTGTTTTCTTCCCTCAATGACCCTTGCTTGGATTGTGGCTTACTCAACTCATCTTCTGTTAACTCCACCTTCCTTTCTTGGATATTGGGTTCAATTCTTTCTATGATTTCCACCAAGTCCACGAACTCCCTGACATGAGTGCCCAACATATTCTTGAAGAATGGACCCTCTAGGGTGTAAATAAAATAAGAACACATCTCTTGCTCAAGTATTGGTGGAACAATTTTAGCGGCCATAACTCTCCACCTTTGGGCATACTCTTTGAATGTCTCATTCTCTTTCTTCTCAACCCTTTTAGTTGATCTCTGGTGGGTGCGACATTCAAATTGAACTTGTATTGGTTGGTAAAAGCTTGAGCCAAGTCTTCTGCATCTATTTGCGTTTGATCCATCTGCATGTCCTATTCCCATGCAACCCCATCCAAACTTTTAGGAAAAACTGATTAAGAAATTCTCATCTTTGGACCATATTCCCATTTTGGTGCAATACATTCGAAGGTGCATAATAGGATTGGTGCTACCATCGAATTTTATGAACTCAAGCATCTTGAAATCCCTGGGAATGATAATGCTAGGAGGTAGACATAGGTCATTGAAACTCATTGGGCCGTAGAGGTAGGCCCTCTTAGCATTCAAAATTGTTCTTGCATGCTTTCTTCTAATCTTTTTTAAGTTTCAATTACTCCACTTCTTTCCTGGGCTTGTCATGTGGGTTTGCGTTGTTGCCATGCCCATCTGAGTCATATCTGGGCCTTTCATTATTGAAGTTGTTGCCTCCACCTTCCCTATTTTTGAGTATGGCTATAACAGCTTTTTTACCATCTCTACCTGTCGTTCATGGTAACTTTCAAATCATCGATCTCCTTTCCAAAATCCCTTACACCTGCCATTATTTCCTACAGACTCTTCAAACAAGGCTACTTGGAATCAAATAAAGTTCCTTTGGGGGTGTAATGTTTGGAAACTGCAAATCGTTGAAAACAAATTAACGAAGAGAGTAAAGAATGAAAGGAAAATGGATCCTCCTCCAGAGGTTATGCTAGTGCACCAAGATGTATACATACTAGATGAACTATGTAACACCCCCTGCTTTATAATTGACCATTGTCCCCACAAACCAACATGGATCTTTTCAATGTGTTTTGTCCTCACTCACACACTTCTTAGAAACTTCCTAGGAGGTCACCCATCCCAAAATTGCTTCAAGTCAAGCACGCTTAACCATGTAGTTTTTTAGTGATGGGCTACCTAAAAGAAAATGCATCTTGTTGGTATAGGTAGTATAAATCAATTCATATAAGTTCTCCTTAACTATATTCCCATACCTACACAATCTCAAGATCCTCTCATTCGTGTGTAATCGGTTCATTCATGTACTCCTCTGCTAGAGGCCTTGCCAAGAGCCGCTCATTGTCCATGCCTTCTTGCATCGGCTATCACTCCTACCTTGTCACTGGGCGTTACATGCCCACCAGCTTCTGCTTGGTTCGTCGCTGAACCACACCGTACTAGGAGAGGTGCAGGTCTAATACCATTTGTAATATCCCGCTACTTTATGGATTGATAACTGTCCTCACAAACCAACACGGGTCTTTTCACGTGCTTTGTCCTCACTCACACGCTTCTTGGAAAAACTTCCTAGGAGGTCACCTATCCCAAAATTGCTCCAAGTCAATACGCTTAACCATGAGGTTTTTTAGTGATGGGCTACCGAAGGAAGATGCATCTTGTTGGTATAGGTAGTACAAATCAATTCATATAAGCTCTCCTTAATTGTATAGTCCCAAACCTACACAATCTTAAGATCCCTCTCATTCATGTGTGTAATCAGTTCATTCATGTACCCCTCCACTTAAAGGTCTTGCTAGGAGCCGCTCCGTGCCTTTTTTGACCGGCTATTACTCTTTATCTCGTCACCAGGTGTCACATGAAATTGTAAAACCCCCTTAATTACAGTATTTTATCTAGGATTGAACACCGTAACTAAGAGTGTGGTACTTCGTATTACATTTATACGTCATAACAACAATTTATTTATTTACAAATAGGTCATGTTTTCAGGATACCTATATAATGTACAATCATCCATTAACTAGAGTACATATATCAAAATACACATCAAAACTCTCTCTAAAGTAAAATGTATAACATTCCAGTATAGATACAAAAACGTTTATCTAAATTAAATCTATTGATCAAAGCAGGTATCTGGGCTTCTAATCCTAACATTGCATGGACAATTGCCTACTATATATCACTTATCCTCTAGTGCACACCATCTGCGGATCTGAGGTAGACATGGAATACACATAGGGATGAGAATTCTAAAATTCTCAGGGTATCTCCCATACACAAATAAATGTCATCATGATCTACCTCAACTACTTCGATTTGTTTATAAAAACATTACATGTCAATAAAATAACAATGATATTTAACTTAGCTTGTAAATTTTTTTATCCAAAGGGCTCATTTTATTCGATCATTATCTCGTAGAGTATATAATATCAATGTCAATCTCATAAGTAACCATCTTGCTCTCAGGAAATAATAAGCTTATTCATTTAACACATAACATAGAGAGTAACTTAAAACAATTGCTACTTTAATTCTTGGCCCTTGACTTATGGTGGCTTATTTCACTTCTAGGTAATAGACTGCTTTTTAGGACTGATGTTATGCCTATATATGATCATTAGATTTACTTTATCTAATTCTCACACAGACCTATTCTTAGTTAAGTTCTTTTACCCAACTCATTTCAACGGAGTCAGGTTTACTTTTCCTAACAACTGGATTTACTTTCTACCCAAGAAACAAATTCTTATGCTTTCTTTCACATATAAACAATTGCAATAAGTATTCATATTTATATGTGCCTAACATCATTTACAAATGCATATAGCATAAATGAGATCAAATCATTAGTATTTTCATTATAGATTCAACAATTCAACATGTTGTCCAGAATTTTGGGTCTAAAGAAAATTATGGATCAGCTATTAAATCCCACTAAAATAGAGCAAAATAAATTTTTAGAGTTATTTAACAAGTCTATAAGACCTTATAAAAATCTCAAAGCATAATAAGGTCTCTAACTATATTAATAAAATTCCACAAATTCGGAGGTCAAAAATTACTCAATTTAGCTAATACCCAAAAGTCCTGATTTTATTACCCTATCAAAGAACCCAGAACTTTGTACAAAAATTCAGAGATGGACTTCAAGATGTTCTCAATACCCTATAAAAATTTCAAAGCATAATTCGATCATTTGGTAAAGTAATAAAATTAGAAAAATTCAGTGCTTCAGAATGGACTATGCAGCAGCAACCTTAACTACTTTGGTTCTTGAATTTTTAAATATAGCAAAAGTGCCCATAATGTCTCAAAATTTTTATTGGAGATACTTTGACATGTTAGCTATGTCCATAAAATTTTCAGCTCAATCTAAAGTCTCTAACTAGGTCAGAAAATTGAATAAATTCACCTGCGCTAAAACTGGATTTTCAGCAACATAGATCAAACATGTTTTGACAAAAATAATTTTCTAACATCATTCAAACACTCCACCAAATTAAACACATCAATATCTATCTATCATCAACCAATATATCCAGAAAATTCCATTCAAATCAATCAGAAAAATTCAAAGCAAAATTGGAA
Source organism: Dalbergia oliveri (assembly GCA_030441495.1). Taxonomy (NCBI): domain Eukaryota; kingdom Viridiplantae; phylum Streptophyta; class Magnoliopsida; order Fabales; family Fabaceae; genus Dalbergia; species Dalbergia oliveri. The sequence continues at coordinate 53,223,179 of JAMLFY010000001.1, read as the reverse complement.
GGAAAAAGAAAAATTAAAGCCTTACTTAGTTTTTGAAAACTCTAATCTTTGTTCTTAGCTTCTTACAAAGGTTCTCCAGCAAAATCTTGATCTAACTCTCTTAAATCCTCCTCCATGGCAGGAAGGACAACAGCTACAACCTTGGTGGTGAAGTGGAGTTAGGGTATTTTGTAAGGAATTGATATAGAAATTTCAAGAAATAGTATGTAACTTGTGCTTTAATCTTGGGAGTTTGAGGTTGCACTTAGAATTCTAGTTAAATTTTTGGTGTTTGAGAAAGAAAAATGGAGATGCTGAAAAGGGAACTTGGCTGAAGCTTTTTGGAAGAAGAATGATAAGGTTTTGCTTCCTTTATAATAATATCCATATTACTTTCCATGATAAAATTGATTTCTTAAAGATAATTAAATGAAATTTTGTAAAATTTCTATTAGCTGTTGATAAAGGTGGCATATTTATAAATCACACATTTGTCACCTAGGCTTGTCCTGATAGCTTCATACGCTAAAACTGCACCTCGATATTCACCGAATGGGTAAAATACCATACTCGGGAAAACAGATATTACTCTAAATTTAATTCCAGGTCTAAAATTTTATTTCTAACCTTCATCTCATCATATCTCAATCACAGGCATCTTCTGTCCCTTTAGAGTTTCTTTGATGGGCTTGTAGGGCTTACAAGATTATTATTCATTTTCATTTTTTTTTTCAATTTTCTTCGTGCCAGGTCGTCCTTATTATCACTATATCTATCAAAATATTGGAATTCTTGTTAATAAAGCTTAAATTAATTTCTAAATAACTCCAGGGTGTTACAAACTATATGTATAGAAAAATGCATGAACAAGTGAAAATGATGACTTTCCCTTTTTCTTTTTCCTTTTTGACTTGCTCATTATTCTCAAACATAACCTCCTGGATCAAACAAAATTTCTCTTGGATGAGGAATGCCTAGAAGCAAAATGATGAATTTTTTTTTTTAATTTTTTTAGAAAATTAAATGTTATCTATATGATGCATGACTTATTCATATTGGATGTAGTTTTTTTTTTAATGTATGCTATGCCTATTAAATGATTTGAGAATAAGAGATTTTTTTTTAAGTTTATGATGCATGCTATCATGTATGGGGAAAAAAATGCATGATGCGAACTAAGGAATGGATATATGAGAGATGATAATGCATGTTTAGATTTTTTTTTTTTTTATGGATGGATGTAGTTAACTTAAGATATGTGACAAAAAAGTATGAATGCATGTCAAATGATTTTTTTTGGCGTAGACTATGAATGAGTAAAAAGATGCAAGTTAGTTTTTTTTTTTTTGAATGTGGGCTGTGCATGAATGCATTCCAAAATTTTTTTGTGAACATGCATGAAAGAAAATGTATGCATGAATGCATGCCAAATTTTTTATGTGGACTATGTAAAAAAATATGTGAATGCATGTTATGCATGAATGTGTGCCATTTTTACGAATGCATGAAAATGAATTTCAAATGATTATTTTTTTTTTTTATGATATCAATGTTATGAGAATGTATGCATGGATAAGTAATGTGAGAAAGAAATGCATATCATGTATGTATGAGATAGAATGTATATGAAATGAGATCCTCTTTTTTTCTTCTTTTTTTTTAATGGGTGTATAATGTATGACATGTTTACAATTTTTTATTGGAAAATGTATGCATGTATGTTAGAAATATATACAATGAATGAGTAAGATATCAGGGAAATGGATGCTCCTTTGTGTCCTAAATAGGGTGAGACTTAATTTTTTATGCTTCTAGTAAAACCCTATTTAAGGTAGTCAATTAAAGTCATTCTAGTAGTGCAAGGCTTCTGGATGGATCTAGACCCTTAAAGGTTATGGTCCTTTGGCTGCCTTTACCAACAAGATAAAGACCTAGTTCCATAAGTTAAACCACAAGGGCATGAAAGTCATAATATGGCAACTCATAGTTTTAGTAACAACTTGAGCGGGTAAGTTAACAACTGCAAAGCATAAGCCTCACAATACAATGTCAAAACCCTTCTTGCCTTATGGTTTTCCAAGGCTTGGGTATAAAGCCCAAATAGTGTGAGGGACAGTGATAGTGGAAGCATGTGTAGGGAACATATATATTCCTGCCAAACAAAAGCACAAATAATATATGTACAAAAAGTCATCTATCGTAAGGTTTGAATGACAAATATTTATAGATAAAATAAACAAATATTTACAACTGAACAAAAGCAAGACAAATAAAAAAAAATATGGTGAGAAGGGAAAAAATAAATATTATAAAGTTATAATTATTTACATAATTTACTCTAATAGGCTTGACTCTCTAAATGTCCCAATGGAGTTGTCAAACTGTCAACGTCCGGAGGATGTCGCGACGAGAAAGACAACTATTTGAAAAAATAGAGGTTGCCACCAATTTTAATTCTGGCTAAAATTGAAAAGCCTTTTGGTTTGCAAAACTGATCTTTTTAAGAATTTTAAGATTCAAGTCTGATTATGATTAAAGAACAATGTAAACTTAACTTCACTTGCACTAATACATATTAGATACGATTATCCTAGAGCTTATTATGAAAATTAATTATAATTTTAATAGTATTTATTTATCCCAAAAAACCATAATAATTATACAAGAATAAAATAAAAGAAAAGAAAATTAAATGAAAAGAGAATAAAATTTAAAGAAAAATTAATTTTGATTTGATAGTTGTTGGTTAGGCGACGTATCCTTTGATAATGAGGAACTCAAGCGACGTCGTTCTTGGAAAATAATTATGTGTTGGTGAATTTTAATTAAATAAAAAGAAAAAGAAAAGAATGTGCGAATGATTTTATTTGTGAAAAAAATTTTAATTGAAAAAGAAGTTAAAAAAAAGAGCATCCATTTTACATAGGATTCAAAGTCAGGACTAGTGTAAATCCTTTTTAATTCAACAGTACATGAAAGAACATCCACCCCTCAACCATAATCATTGATTGTTGTGCGGATAAAAATTATATTTTTTTAAACATAAAAAATTTAGATTTGTTTTATGTTTTAAAGACCCAAAAATTAAAATACCAAAAACTCTTAAAAACAAACAAGCATAGCCCCAAACTAAAAAGAAACAGACCTGCCCAAAATGTCCTAATTCATAAAGGCCCAAGGATCCAACCAAATAAAGTATAGCAAAAAAAACTGAACCTGACCAAAACGAGAAATAAGGAAAGGAAAATGAAGTTAAAGAAATAAAAATGAAGACCAAATAAAAGATCTGATGACACAATCCATAAATTTGACTTCTCCAACCTGATTCGCACAAAAAAGAAAACACGCAGTAACCAAAGGGACACAGCGGAGGCGGAGGTTCACGGCGTGTTTAGCGACGGTGATGGCTGGAGGCACCACGGCGGAGATCCGGCAAGGGTGGCACTGGCGCGACTGCTTGCGTGGAGTTGGCGGATTCGAGGCAGAGGTGCGAGCGTGGGCGGAGTGCTGTTCGCGGCAAAGCTGGCGGCTTCGCGGGTCACGGTGGTCCAGGAAGGAGGAGCGAGACGGCGGCGACTTCGCACAGAGGCGGCGGTGACTTCGCACAGATGCGGCGGCGACTTCGCTCAGTGGAGGCTGGCTTCGCGGGGTGCTGCTCGCGGTGGTTCGCGGGGAAGGACGTGATGAAGAATGGAGGTGCAGCCGCTGAGGACGAGACCGGCAGCTGTGGCGGGGGACAGAGGCTGGCGTGGCGGAGGTGCAGGCGCGCCGCCTTTTGGCTCGACGCGACGGCGCGGGCCACGTCGTGGTTGACGATCCGCGAAAGCTTTCCAGTGGGTTTCGAGTTGCAGGTTGCGGTGGCGGCTGGGCTTTGGGTTTCTTTCCTTCCCTTTTATTTTTCTATGGTTTATGATGATGGTGGTTTGTGACTTTGATTGGTTTTTGGGTTTGGATGGATTATGGGTTTTGGTTGAACTAGAAAGGTGATGTGATGGTGTGCTGATGGATGAAGAGTGATGATGGTGGTTTGTGTGGTTTAGAGCTGTAGTTTGGTGGTGATTGTAGTGGGGATGGAGATTGTGATGGTTTGGCAATGGTGAGAGGATGGAGGTTCTCTTTTGTTTACGATGATGGAGAGGGATAGTTTATGTGGTGATGATGATGATGGGGGTTGAAGGATTTTGGTTTGATGATAAAGATGGATTCATGGAAATTGGTTTGTTCACGATGGGAATGGTAGTTCAAGGCTCAGATCAAGTGAAGAAAATAGTGGAGAAGGTGAAAACGCGCTGCCATCTTTGCTGGGTCTGTGTGTATTCCTCCCCCTTTGCTCCTCCGTTCTGTGAATTTATACACAGTTGTAGGTTGATTTTTTTAGATATAGTAGGTGACATTTGTGATCTGATTGAAGAATTTTTATCCCCAAATTATTATTGCTGATTTTAGGGAATTTGATCTGATTGCAAGTGATTCTCCACTCTCTGAATTTTTCTGTTCAGCGCTCTTCTTTCTGAATTTTCTTTCTGATTTGAAACTCATGCATTTTCACTCTCCAATCTCTCTGAATTTTTTTACTTTTGTATTCGGCTTCTCTTCATTTTTTTTATTTCTTTTTTTGGTGAAAATAAAAACAAAGATAAAAATACTCGGGTGTGCACACAAATATACAGAAAAAGGAAAACACTTGGCAAGAAAAAAAAAAAAAACTAGAATTCTGTTGCCAGCCTTGTGTGCCATTATCATATTATTTCATTCTTAATCACTTATTTCATGAATTATTGATTTCGTACGTGTAACAAGCCTGCTTTTAAAAGTTTCATTCATAACTGTTCAACAACATTTTATTTATTCTATTATATGATGATAGTATAATACATGAGCAGCAGCAGAATTTATTAACACATGATTGAGTTGCCTCCAGCTCTATATATATATATATATATAGACTCTTGACTCAAGGTCGGCTCTGGGTTTCAAAGGTGCCAAGATTGATGACACCGTTAGCGTTGCCCTTTACAAATCCAGTCTGGTTTGTAAGACCTTTGATATTCTGAGAGGTAGGTTTGGGGATCCCCTGGTCCTTTTCAGATTGCCTGGCGGTAGTGGTGGTGTTAGTGTTAGCGTTGGGCCTGGATTGGGCTTCTGTTTGTTGCTGCCGAGAAACACCTACGCCAGCACCAGCAGCAAGTTGGCAGATTCCAGATACAAAGCCTGCCATTGAAATGTTTGGCTTAAGAGAAAGGAAAAACTAGCTATTGTAATGTTTCTTCAATTAGATTTAGATTGCTTTGGTGTGTCTGAGTAGGAATAGATATTCTTTTTATAGACGAAGGCAGAAGGATACTGAATGAGTATGAATGCAAAGATAGTCTGAGGAATATGGATCTGGAAAAAGTCCATATAATTGAGGAGTTGGATTATTGGTCTTCTGCCTTTGCTTGTCTAGAATCGTATACGGTGCTAAAGTCTAGTGGGGGCCTTATTCGTATTAACTTGTCAGATATATGTGGACGAATGGGGAAAAAAAAAAAGGCAGGACAATTATTCACACATCTAAAGTTGAGTTGATGAGGGAACAAATGCAAAGGTGATAGAGTTATCGTCAATTTTTTTTTATATTCCTTTACATGATGTGTTGTGGAGAATCATTTCCGAAAAACCCACCAGATTAACCTTTCCTTTTTTTGGTTTTTTTTTTCTTTTGAGTAAATTACTTCAAGATCACCTGAACATTTTAATTGTTGATAAATGACACATAATCACACTGTAAATTTTTTATTATATATTAAGGGCAGTGGTTTACTTTGATCTTAAGAAAAAGGAAAACTTTATTGCTATGTGCTACGGAAATGATCATAAGAAACCATTATAAACTTATGTGTCTTTGTTTGGTACCTGAAACCATTCCTATGATCATCGAAAAATAAGTGACTTTATGTTTTGATTCCAAAAATATTGATTTTGGTCCAAATATTTCCAAAACTATTTGGTTTTAGTACCTGTCGTTAATATGTCATTGTTAAAATGATAAGCCAACTAATGAAAAATCACGTTATTAAATCCTATATAGCATTAGTTACAATTAGCAAACCTAAGCACGTAACTAACAATAAGAACAAAGTATAGGCACGTAACAGATTATAATTAGCAAACCTGAACATGTTCTCTGTTATTGTTGATGGAAATGGACAGGACTATATTTTGATATGTTTGGCAACAAGAAAATTATTTAGCGTATCAAAGAATGAAATTTGGGTTGCCTACTTCATTCAAGTGCATTCGCAGTGCATATTTCAAGGCCTACTTGAGGTTGTCAAATATACAATGTTCCAAAGTTTTTGGTTTCCAGTAGCAAGGTCCTTAATGTAACCAGTGTGATTGGTGAGATTTTTAATGAACTGGCCACCACTATTGTGATAATAGTCATCAGGATCAGGCTCTGCTGCTACCGATTGTGCTAACGGGTTGGGGCTGTCTAGGTGCAGGGGAGGAACCACCTGCAGTATTTGCAGCAGCAGGGCATCCACGTCTTATTTGCATCCCAGCGTTGAGTACTACTAGATAAGGTAAAATTTATCTGATTCGATTTGTCTAGCTCAGTTTAATAGCGGGCAAATGGTACTAGCTAGTCTCTACTTTACAGATGCAATACAGCAAGCAAAGGGGTGAGTTGATTTGAAATTTTGAAGATAATGAAAAAGAATTCGAATATTTTCATCAAAAACTAAATAATATATAAAAGCAATGGCACAATAGAATTCTGTGAAGCAGTGGTATCTTTGGTTTTTGCAGGTCAATTTGGCACCAAAGTCTGCTTTGTAGTGGGTTACATTACTAACATGCAAAATGAATGAAAGTTCTTGAGATGGTTTTCGTTTTCTCACACTATGTACTTATTTTCGTGGAATCAATGCAAAACTAATGTATGGGCCCAAAGATTATAGATATTGCTCTTCATATTTATCTAGTATATATACTCTGGTTTTGCGTAGTTGGGAGTTTAAATAAAAAAAAATGGTAGATAGTCAACATGTCTTGTTTGAATTTAATTGCTAGAATAATATGATATATATGGTGGCCTTTAAACAATCATTTTTTATTTTATCTGACATTTTTTTTCAAAGTTCTGACAAACTTTTTTAAATAATATAGTATCACTCTTAGATAAATGATTTCCGAATCTTTTAATATAATTTGTTCATTAATTATCTCCTACCCACCAGGTATATAAAAATTAAAAATCTTCCATACAATAATTACCATGCCTTCTTTGACAAATTTTGATATCACTTGCAAGAGAGACAGAAGTGGTCGTCATCAACGGATCAGGAAGCTTCATGTATGCTTAAATCTAGCTGCATGTAGTGTTTAGCGGGCGTTTATACATTATATGCTGGTAAATAAACTCATCTCAGTCCATTTAGTCTGCTATTTATCTAGCTTTGCGAGACGAACACTACCCGCGAGTTGCTAAGTGTGCATAAAGACTATAGTAGCCATACAAATGTGGGACTTGACACATGATGGATAAACGCAAACGCGACGGTGCCAAACTACCACTACCAACATCTTAATCAATGAAGCTTTATAAAATTGGGCCACGAGCAATTTATAAATTAAAGCTAATATTTTATTGCTGTATATTAAGCAGCTGAAGATCTTGGAGCCTTGCAAACTGCAAAGCTCTTATTCTAGATATACATCCCACAAACTGCTCCAGCATTCAGAAAATACATGACGTTAATTACTCCTTTTTAGTGACTTCCTCCTTTTTTGTGACTCCCTCGTTTTTAGTGCCTTCCTCCTTTAAGTGACCAAGGTTGATGGCTCCGTTAAGGTTGCCTTCGATGCGGCCAGTTTGATTAGTCAGACCTTTTATGTTTTGATAACTTTCTCCACGATGGGGATTCACCGATGCTGCCGTTGCCTGAGGAGCATTTTTACCATCATCCATGTTATTTACCAGACCAACGAGACGCTCGAGTGCATCAATTTTTGGTTGAAGGTCAGCCATAATGGACTATTTTTTTGGTAAGTAGAAGGCAAATAAAGAAAGAAAAAAAATGGCAAACAACGAAACTACCGAGCGGCCCCGGCCATGATGGACTATGATAATGAATATGTAAGATACGTAGATTGATTTATTTGCGAGCGTACCGAAACTCTCCTTATATAGATCGTGAAGGATAAATTCTCATAGATGCAAACTTGATAGCAAAGGAATTACGGTCTATGACGGAAATCATCTTTAAAATAAGAGAAATATTTCGGTGCTCTTAAATCAATAGAAATTATTTGTTCAGTTCTATTTATAAATTGATATATCACTATAGCATTTGACCCTTAAATTAATTATGGTGATATTGAAAAATAATTTGTTAGTTATTAAAAAGAAATAACAATTTAATTAAATATACCTTATCATAAATTGAATATATAAATTAATTTTAAAAATAAGTTAATAGTTAAATAATTAAATAATGAACAAAATATAAAAGAGGATCATAAAATTTAATATCATTTGGACAATTGTATTCAATTAGAGTACAAAATTTATCTATAAAATCCTATTCAAAATTGAGATAATAAAATTGTGTAACTAAATTCAAATTAATTAAATCCAAGATTAAAAAAATTAATACAATAATAGTACATAAAGCCAAAAAATGGAATTGAGCTTTACAATCTTGATTCAAATTTTGAATTAGCAACCCATAATTGAAAACATAATCATAAATATTTTGTAACTTGGATTTTTTTTATTGAAATATATCAATAAGTTCATATCAAGACCATTACATTCTAATAAAATCATTAGTATTGATAACTAATATATATACATATATAATCTCCCATATTTTAGAAATCTATACCATTAAAACTACCTATACTAACCATCAGCATATTTAGTAGCTACGTCATTCATATTGTTTTAGCATGAATTCAAAAAAGATTATAATCCTATACTTCCAAACTTCATTACCATATGAAATTAGTCATATAACTTATAGCCAAATTGATGTCCTTCTTAACTATAATATTCTTTTTGGAACAACTTGTACAATTCAATGTGTTTATTGAATGATGTTTCTTGATCACATAACTTGTCCCTCTAATCTTGAACTATTTTCAAAGCTTCTAAAACAATAGGTGAAGACAATTTAAATGTGATAATAAACTATAAAAAAATAAACACCTAAAATAAAAAAAAGTATTAAATAAATAATAAAAGATGAAAAATATAAACGTAATAATAAAGAAAAAAAATATGTAGAATTGATGGCAATAAAAATTATTGCAAATTAAAATAAGGTGTACCATTTATCTATATCAATTTTGATGACATTGAAAATTGTTCTTTTTCCCATTTCTCTTCAATAAATATATAACTTTGAATTTTCATAACTTAAGATATTCTATAAGTGAAGAATTCTAAAATGAAATTAGTATAACTCATTGTTAGAACTAATATGGGAAACCATATTGATAGATTAATTAATATTATATTACTATATAGATTAATACTAATTATATTATTGTATATAATAAATAGAGGACCATTCTATTAGTTGCAAATATAAAAAAAAAATTATTATTTTAGTTTGTATTATTCATGAGTGATGGAAAGATATGTATTGATACAATGATGGAGTGATTATAGAAAATATAAATTATTATGATATTGTTATTATTACAATTATAGATAGATTGTAAAATAATATGCATTAATTTAAAGAAGATTTAAATTTTATATCAAAATATGTGTCGTTAAATGTATTTCTACTTTTGGCAAGAGAAATTTTTCTAAAAAATTTAAAATTACATAAAAAAATACCTGACATTACAATTGTTGTTTAATATTCCTAAATATTATATATATATAGCTAGGCTTAACATTTTTTAAAAACATTTTAGGTGACGATTTGCTTATAAAATTATATGATGCATCATTTAGACAAATATTTAAATTTTAATTACAATCAATTAAAATTTTTAATTAGTCACAATTTAAAATTCAATTTCAATAACATACCCTAAAGAATATCATAACAACAAATCCAAACAAAACAATCAAAACACATCAATATCCAATCCAATGATTGATAAAAAATATTATATATAAAAAATTGAAAGAAAAACATTGTTTTGCTACATTACACATCATAAGACACATATGTTGAAACTCTAACATTGATGGAGTTGTATGAAAATATATATGATAGGAAATATATTGAATGGACAAAACATTGTAAATTATAGAAGAGCGAATCAATTAAAAGCGAAATAGAAGAGTAAAGTAAATAAAAAGGAATATAAAACTTACTGTGTTATGCATGAAAAAAAATACAAAATATTTAAAAAAGATATCAATCTTAAAAATTCAAACAATACTATTTGTTTGCCACAATTGATATAACAATGTATAATAAAATAAAAGAATAAAAATTTACAATGAAAATTATAGGAGAATGAATATATTAGAATAGTGAAAAAGTAGGAAAGAAAAGCAAATTTAGAGAAAGGAATGAAACTCATCTAACTTGAAAAAAAAAAAGAAATGAATAAACTGGAAGAGGTAATGTTTGATGACATTGAAGCATCAATAAACAAAAATTCCACAATGGCCATTAGTGAGAAGAAGAAGTGAGAAAGAGAGAATGAAATATTATAAAAAAAGAATGCAAGAGTTGTAGAATAATGATAAGTAAATCACAAAATTAAATCAATAATACTATTCATTAATAGTAAAATAAGATAAAAATAAATTAAGACAACAATTGATGAAAAACAAATAATCATAGAGTCGTTCACATAGAAAATTTTAAAACTGATGTATGAAGATAAAAAATAAAATAACCTAACAAATTAAAACAATATTGAGAGCTTGTAATAGTAACAAATGACCTTGATAAAAATTTACATTGGAAAATTTCAAACTTAGTATTTATTATTGTAGATATGAAAATATTATACATTGATTTAAAGTTGATATTGAATTTGAAATTTAAATTCTATATTTTTTAATTGATTAATTATATGAATTTTGAAATATGCTTTCTATTTTTGAAGTAAATAAAGTTTAAAAAATAATGAAAAAATGACATATTGTATATAAATGTGGCAGGATAAATTTTATAGAATTAGATTTTTTAAAAAATTCAAAGTGTAAAAATGCAAATAATAATAGATCTCTCATATTCAATAGGTTTGGTATATATTTTAGATTTGATTTTTTTAGAAGTTTTAGAAATATTTCCTTTTTTAAATATGATTGTGAATTTTGTAATTGATATTTATTGTAATGTGAAAATATATGTATTAATTGAATATGATTTTCAACTTGAAATTCAATTTTTTGTAATTAATTGTATTCATATTATATGAAATGTTAAATATATCTTTTATTTTGCATAAAAAAGTACCTTTTATTTAAGAAGTAAAAATAATTTTCTAAACAATATAAATTATGAGAAAATGACACATAGTGAAACAATTTCAAAAAATCTATTATAATAACTTTTTTATAATAGTTGTTTCATTTATCTAATTATTTGTTATTATTAATTATTAATATTATAATTATAGTATTTTAATACTATAATAATATATTTGACTACCATTTCCTTTATCTTCTATTTTTTTAATTATTTTAAACTTTAATTTTTCAATTATAATATTTTGTTTAGCCTTATTTAAATTGCAGCTTACAATTAATGTCATAATATTTCATATAGGGTATTTAAGTTGCATTGATGATAGAGAAATATAAAGGTGATTTTTTTAAACTAATTAATAATTAAAATTATTTTTTAGCTCTTAGTTTTTCTCTCTTCTATATTTATGTTTTGATATTTTGTTTGTTTTGGGTCTTCATATTGGCACGTGTCTTCTTTATTTCTTTATTTATTTTTTAATAGTCTTATATGCATAATAAATCAATTCAAGATATAGTACATTAAGTTGATAAAATGAAGTTTAAGAATATACAAACAAAATATGATAATGTTTGTTCAAATATCTATTTTTAATAATAAAAAAGGATTATAAAAAATAATAAAAAAAGGAAGGGTTTATTGACATTCAAAATAGATAGATCATCATATGTATTATTTAAATGATAAAAGAGTTATTTCGTTAAATGTTGATAATCTTCAATGAGATTTCAAAAAACATGAAAATAATTTTTTTTAATTATGGCGGTTATAACCGCGTTTTTCTAGCAAATTAAGAAGTAATTACCAATGCCATTCGGTAAATTACGACGTTATAAAAAAACCACCACAATCACCTTGTATAACCGCCATAATTCACATGTAAATTGGCGGTTAAATCATGGCGGTTTGAAACCGCCGCAATTTGGTAATGTTTTAAAAAAATATTAATCATGGCGGTTTGAAACCGCCGCAATTTGCGATGAAAATATTTTTAAGTTACAACAATTTTAAACCACTCTAATTAAAGCACCAATTTTTTTTAAAAAAAGTTCCAATAATCATGCAAAATAGTAATTCTAGGCGATTTTAATTCTATCACTTGGAAACCATCTTTTATGAGGTTGATCAAATTCCAAACTAGTAAAAAATATACAAAGCATCAAAGATAAATGCCAAAATCCAACATGACCAAACTCATAATTAGTTCTGTAATACATGGGATTGCTATAATTGCTCTAAACACAATGACAAAAAATGATACACAATCCAACAGAATAGTAGCCACTTTGAATAAAATCCTCCTTTTTTTTTTCTCTTTGAAACATAACAACCAGTGACTTTGAACAACTTACCACAACAACACTAGCATTACAAACTTGTATAGTGAGGCCCAAGACTGAAAATCTTAATAGAAAGCAACAACAAGTTGGGCACTTGCAGTTCTAAAATATGCTTAGTTGAAGCTTCCATTGTATTTCATATGCTCTAATAAGTCTTTTCAAAGTAATGCTCAAATAAGTCTTTTCAAAGTAATGCTCACATCATGCAATAAAAGATATATATTAAGGACTAAGAATTTTTTACTCTTTCATGACCTCTCAAATGGCATAATATACTTACAATGGTATTTTGATATCATCACAATGAATTCAAAGTCAAAGCAAATATAGAACTGACTCAAACTAACTTTTAGATCAAAACAATCAATCTTCCATGAGATCAAAAAACTTAACAAAATAATTAAAATGTACCTAAGTTAAGGAGGTATTCATGGAAGATTGAATAGCAACAGATTTGGCACACTAGAAGATGCTTTTTGTACCAATTTGAGTATCTTTAAATGCCTACAATGGAAAAGAATAAATGAATGGTTCTCAATTACAAAGCAAAGTGAAAGACAATGAAAATAAAGGTGAAAGATTTGACAGATGCACCTATCTATGTTATTTAATAACGTAAGAACCTTTTTCCATTTTGTAAGTACAACTTGAACATTCTGAATCAAGCTATCTAGAAAAATTCATCCTAATCAAGGTATGCATACATAACTAATAAAATTACCTTCACAAAAATTAGTTCTAGGCAATCAGTTATTCTACACTTTGTCACTACTATGTAAACAATAAAGAGATCAACCTTTGACATCTTAATAGCTATTAGCTCTACTATAGTTCCTCCTGAAAGCATGACAAAGAAGAAATTATACAAACTAACTTGTTAATTCAGAATACGAAAATTGAGAAGTCTGAAGATGCAAAACAAGGAACAAAGAAGATAATGAAAACACGCTACACAAACTCAAAATTCGAAGAAATCCTTTCTTGACACAAACAATAGTTCATATGTGTATCTTCAGTCCAATCTGAATTAAGAACCATACACCAAAACAATTTCTGTTATGAAATAGTGGTTTCAATGTGTGAACACCACCTTAATAACCAATAGAAACAAAACAAAATGCACATCAAAATCAAAACCAATCCAAGAACAAAAAAATAAAAAATCATGAAATAAAAAAAAAATCGGATCTCCGTTTCTACTCGCCTCTCCCTCATCATCATCAAATTTGCCTACCCTCTTCCTTTAACGCGTGTACCATCCGGGAGATCGGCCGCTCGCGCCTCCGCCCGTGTCAAGCCTCCGTCCCTCCTCCCCTCTCCACGAGTATCGGTCTTCTTTCCTCAAAGTTCCTCTTCCCTTACGTTACACGCCTTAGTTCCTTCTTCCCCGTTGCGTGCCGCGAGTTTCTTCTTCCCCTCTCTCACAGCCATCACTCTCTCATTCTCTGCCTCTTTTTCCCCACCTCTCTCTCTATTTCCTTGTGTGTGTGTGTGTGTGTGTTAAAGGGAATGGAGGAAGGGTAAAATTAGGTTAGTGAATTAGAGATTTTCATTTATTTATTTATGTTTTTGGGTTAGTGTTGTTTTATTTTTGTCAAATTTTAAGTTTGTTTGTTTGGCTTTGGACTTTATTGTTTGGTTAATGTTTGTTTTATTTTCCTTGTTTTATATTTTTATTTTTATTTTTATTTTTATTTATTTTAGGTTTGTTTGTTTGATCCGGGTTAGTTTAGGAAATTAGTTTCCTTTTCTTCTTTTTATATTATTTAAATTTTAATTAAATCATTTAACTAACACATTTTTAAAATTAGTTCTTTTTAAAATTTTGAAAGTTCCTATAGCAAAGCACAATAAAATTTGAGTTAGAATCTAAAAGTTTCACAATGAACAAATGATTTATAAAATATGTGTGTGCACGCGTGTGTGTATATATATATATATATATATATATATATACTCGATGAAAATTTGCTGAGTTTTATCCATTATTAAGATTTTGTTTCTATTTCAAAGGAATACAACTATAATTTTAGTAACAAAACAAGTTTCAAATTCAATTGAAATTAAAAAGCACAAAATGTGCTCTATTTATTATAGTTCAATATTTTTATTATAAGATTAAAAAAGTCAAGAGATAATGCATCATTTTATAAGAGTTGACGTTTAATTTGAGTTTCTATCCTCATTTTCTAGTGTGTGGCAAAATTTTAGTTAATATTTTTTAAATTTTTTATTGATATGTATTTTTTACAAATATTAAATAATATAAATAAAGAAAATATTTAAAAAATTACAAGAAATTATGACATATGTCATTAGATATTACACGTCACCTATCTAGGTAAACCCAAAATTGAATAAAATGTCTAATTTTAAGGATTAGTGTAGTTTAGGCATTTAATTAGAATATTTAGAAGTTAAGGTATCCATTTACAACTAGCTAAAATGTTAAAAAGTGGAAATGCTCTTTTCCTTACTTTATTAAAAAAAAGTAAAGACATGAAATAATTAATGGTAAATAAAGTTCAAATCATAATTGCCATAATCACTATTTGTTTTAAATCGATTTCATCGCCATTCACCAAGATTATGGCGATCACTAAAAGCCGTAATTTAATATTGTGATTTTGGAAGCCCTAATTCCCCGCCATAATTCACAAGTGTAGTGGATTTTAATGATATGTAATAATTATGATTGTGATTTTTTTAAAAATAATAATAGATTAAAGTTATGAAATTGTGGGCCATAAATTATTCTAGTAATGACGGAAAACTTTCCTCGATATGTCTTAATATTAGTATTATAGATTTCATTAAAAAATATAAGAAAAATAGAATATAACAATGACTTGCAAAACTAATATATCAATTAATAAAGGTAACGAAATAAATGTTTCTCTTATTTTCAAAACATATAAGAATTTATCCTAAAATAAAGTGATTCTTGGTAGCATCGAGTTCCATTTTTTTTTATAGGTAAGTCCCATTTGATGCTATATTTTATTCTTGTAACCATAATAGTTCGTTAGACAAAATCATCTTTTATAGTGATACTAGTTATTTAACCTGTACAATGCACGGCATGATAATGAAAAATAATTTATTGATCATTATTGAAAATAAATAATAATTTATTTAAATACATCTTATAGAAAATTGAGTATATAGACTTATTTTAAAAATAAATTAACAAGTAAATAATTAAATAAATGAACAAAATATAAATGAGTATGGATCTGAAATGAGTTATTCTATTTTATATCTTATAAGGTTAAGAAAATCTTAATAGATGACCTTCAACTAACAATAAAAAACTAGTTTATGAAAATTTTGCACGTTTCAATAATTGTAATTGATAAATAATGAAATAAAATAAGTGGATATATTTACAATGTCACATACCATTAATATAGATGACAATGGGTGTCCATGAGAAAAGGGATATGCCTCCCTACCCTATCCATGTTTAGACTTTTGCTCTCGTTCCATCCTTATCCCGTTACGGGTTTCCATTCTATTTTTCACGAGGATTTGAATCCATACAAGATATTTATGAATTTATTTCAAAAGGAAATTGGAAAATATTTTGATATTCGAAACATAAAGATGCATAGTACTCATTCCCCTTAAGAATATCTATCCTTTTCAGAAAATTTCATATTTCAAAATATCCTACAATTTTGCATTTCAATAAAGCATTAATTTTTTCTTCGAATACTACCTCTAATTAATTTCATATTTTCAAAGCATTCAATTTAATGTCGGTGCTATATTAATTAACATGTAGGGATACATTAATATATTCACTATATTTTACTCAATTACCAATGTCATTTCTCATCTTTCTTAATAGTTGTGTTTGTCCAAAATTGACAAATATTTTGAAAGAAATGGAGTAACAAATACTACTAATGTTATATAATCCAAATTAAAAATAAAAATACATATATAATGCAAATTTAATAAAGATAATTAAAAAAATAAATGTGTGCTTAAGATTTTCTTTTATACATTTACATATATATAAATGGGGAATTGTCATATCTCCATATTATTCATTGTCTCTATCTCATTTAACAAATAATGACTCCTTTCCTATCCTCGTGAATATTAAATATGTTCTCATCTCATCCTTTTTTCAAGTAATTCCTGTGGATGCCTACTTCAATGATTTTTTTAATTATCCTAGGTATTTATATATTTATAATAAATTAAAATATTTAATTTATAAAAACATAAAAATATACTTTCTAATTAATAAAAAATAATGAATAAATTTAATTTACATGATTTCAATCACACCTTATTTCCTTCTGTATTATTTTAATAAATATTCTCTAAATAAATATTTTTAGGTCCCTCCATAATCATATACAAAATAAAAATCTCATTTCAATAAGAAACGTAATTAACAATAAGAACAAAGTATAGGCACGTAACAATAGATAAGGTAAAATTTGTCTGATTCGATTTGTCTAGCTCAGTTTAATAGCGTGCAAATGGTACTAGCTAGTCTCTACTTTATAGATGCAATGCAGCAAGCAAAAGGGTGAGTTGATTTGAAATTTTGAAGATAATGAAAAAGAATTCGAATATTTTCATCAAAAACTAAATAATATATAAAAGCAATGGCACAATTGTGAAGCAGTGGTATCTTTGGTTTTTGCACGTCAATTTGGCACCAAAGTCTGCTTTGCAGTGGGTTACATTACTAACATGCAGAATGAATGAAAGTTCTTGAGATGGTTTTCGTTTTCTCACACTATGTACTTATTTTCGTGGAATCAATGCAAAACTAATGTATGGGCCCAAAGATTATAGATATTGCTCTTCATATTTATCTAGTATATATACTCTGGTTTTGCGTAGTTGGGAGTTTAAATAAAAAAAAATGGTAGATAGTCACCATGTCTTGTTTGAATTTAATTGCTAGAATAATATGATATATATGGTGGTCTTTAAACAATCATTTTTTATTTTATCTGACATTTTTTTTCAAAGTTCTGACAAACTTTTTTTAATAATATAGTATCACTCTTAAATAAATGATTTCCGAATCTTTTAATATAATTTGTTCATTAATTATCTCCTACTCTCCAGGTATATAAAAATTAAAAATCTTCCATACAATAATTACCATGCCTTCTTTGACAAATTTTGATATCACTTGCAAGAGACACAGAAGTGGTCGTCATCAACGGATCAGGAAGCTTCATGTATGCTTAAATCTAGCTGCATGTAGTGTTTAGCGGGCGTTTATACATTATATACTGGTAAATAAACTCATCTCAGTTCATTTAGTCTGCTATTTATCTAGCTTTGCGAGACGAATGTCAGTGGCCTGATTAAAGCCACTTTTAGCAAGATTTTCAAAATATACAGTAAAATTTCTAATGTGCACACGTAAAGAGGCGAAATTTTTAACGTGCACTGTAAAAATTCCTGTGCACGCGTGAAGGACTTTGGCACCGAAATCACAAAGAGTTATTGTGTGTTGGTGCAGTAACTTCTAAAGCTCTATAAATAAAAGTTGAATTCATTCAGTTTCATCACAACAAAAACAACAACAACAATGGAGAGCATCACCAATATATATAGTGTCTTTTGAGAGTTTCTCTTATTTTTATAAAGAGAGATGTATTCTCTTAATATAATAAAGGGTGTTATTATTCTCTCCTTATATATAGAGGTGTAATTTTATCTTCCACATAGTGAAAATCTTTCTCGGCCTTGCCCGTGATTTTCCCTCATCATTAGGGGGTTTTCACGTAAATATCTCTATCAATTTCAATTCTCTCAACCCAATTTAGTTACGTTGATCTGTTTCCATAACTCTGTACCAAAATGTATCAGAGCTTTAGTATAGTGAGATTTATTCTTAGTATGTTCTGTGGTTAAGCTTAGTCTGATTTTTCACATCAAAAAGAATTTCTCCCTGGTTGAAGAGCGTTGGTTATAGTCAATGCTAAGGTTACTACTTCGGTACTGATTATACGTGTAGTTATATGCTTTTAGTATTGTTAACATATCCTGGATTTGTTTCATATATGGTATAAATATATAATACTATTCATGTGTATAGTACTATTTATGTATATGACATGTTCACGTATACGGACAAAGATGGGCTTTCATCCGTAGTAACTAACAAAACGAGAAAAAGAGTAAGATTTTGGAGCATTGAAGAGGAAGAAAAACGGAAGTAAGGAGCCGTGTGCTCATCCTGTTGTTGTTGCCTAATTTTATGATCCTCTATTCGGTATCACAAATCACACATGCACATGCATACACTATAGCTTTCTCGTTCTCAATTCACAAACAAACCACATCATGCAACCTCAAAAATCATAGACCCAAACCTATCAAGCAATCAAATCAAACTAAAGTTCTACATTATTACAACCAACCAAGTCTAGATCAAATGTCCAACCTTCAAACACAATAAAAAATGTTCCAAGATAGTCCATACACAAATAATACAAAACAACCTTAAACCAAATTGAAAAAGAAAAATAAAAAGAGAAGGAGAAAAAGAAACCGGTAGCCAACCACCATGGTCCCTCTCCCTAGCCACGGGATCTCCCTCGCAGCCTTATCTTCATTAAGCTCCCATGAACCACAGCTCAGAGCCACCATCATCTGCAACCCAACAAAAAAACAAAGAAACAAAGCACAACCAAACTCAAAAAAACCAAGGAATGTGAAAAATAGAGGGAAGGGGGTGGTAGTACCCTTAACGGTAGCCTCACTGCGTGGGCTCCAGCCAGCTGGCACCAGGCGCGCATCACCGGGGCCGTCCTTCTTCCCCACACAGCCCAACCTCACCGCACATCGCTCCTTCCTCCTTCCCTCTTCGCGAAAGTGCGCGACTTCCTCGTCGGTCACCGCGAAACCCGCCTAGATTTGCCCAATCATAGCCAAACCACCCTATTCTTTCTCTCACCACTCGAACCACCACCCTTCACCTCCGCCCTTGCATGCACCCTCAGCCGTGAGCTCCTCCTTCTCCCACCGCGGTTTGGCGTCACCCGATCTCCCTCCGTTCCGGCTCTTCGGCACGCCGCTGTTCATCTGTGTCACGACACCACCAGTCCTGCCCTCACGAACCGGGCGCCTCCGATCGCAGTCCACGTTGCGCGAGCTTCCCCTCGTGACCTCCTCCTCTCGCGTCCCTATCCCTCTCTCTTTCTCTCTTTGTCTCTCTCTATCACTCTCTCCGTCTCTTTCTCCTTCAATCCTTGCCTGTGTGTGTGTAGGTGAGGATGAGTGTGTGTGTGTGTGTGTGTGTGTGAGCTGAGTTGTGTGTGTGAGAGAAAATGAGAGAGAGCCATGCATTATGTGGGTGTGGCGTGAGTGAGATAGAGTTTGGGTCAAGTTTTTTTTCTTTGGTGCCAATGAGGATAGTGAGGATGGGAACCGTGGGCCTTTTGGGAGGTTGTGGGTTGTGGTTGTTTTATAAACAATGTTGAGAATTAATGAGGAGTATGGAATTGGACTTTGGGGATTTCCTTTTTTACAAGGGATTTTGGTCTTTTTTGTTTTTGGTTGTTGGGTTTTCATTTTGGATTTCTATTTAGTGGGTTGTGTTTGGAATGATTAGGTTCTAGTTGTATTTTGGGTGCTTAGCACAAAAAATAAAATAAAAATAAAAATGAATAACAATAACAATAATAATAATAATAATAATAATAATAATAAAAATAAAACAAGAAAGATAAAGATATTTGGATGATTGCTTATTTTTAATTCATTAGGCTCAATTCAACTTTTAACAATTTTCATTGTTCTGTACTTATTTGACCCTTTGAGTAATCTTGCATTGTTGTCCATTGTGTGCTCTGTTGGTATATTTTAATTGCAGCATCATGTTCTTCTACCAGGCGTATATTTATGTATTCTAAAATGTGCTTATTAATCCGATAATTATTTCATATAATTACGTGTAAATAAACTTTCAAAATAAATAGCATGTAATTATGAATAAATATTTAATGCTATATAATACACATATAAACCTATTACTCCTTCATTTTTTTTCATGCTTATCTATGGCATGATATTGCAATTTATCACGCTATGTAGTGGGTGAGAAATATTATTCTTCGTATAATTATATATATAGTACTAGGACAGTTTTAATACTAGGTTTTAGCATTCTTTAAAGGTTATAATGCTAAGTATTAATTGTTTTAGTATTTTAGCCTATGTGTGTGTATATATATATTTTGCACTCGGTGTTATGCATGGTGACAATGTTATGCTCCAGTATGATGAAGACTACATTATGAATATTATATGTATGATATTTTGACTATAATTATAATATTATGTATTCAATGCTAATGCAAATTTCCTTTTATTGATGCTTAATATCCTTGGCCAACAGTTTGATATCCTTAATTCCTCTTCAAAGAGAATAAAATCAATCAACCAATGAATATCTCATTTAGATCAACGTGGCTTTGAGTTTCTCATTGCACCAGGGATACGTCGGCGTAACTAATAGCTATCAAGCCAAAATTAATTTTTTCAAAAAATTTATTCTCTTTCATGTTTCAATTTTATTCTTGTACATAAAATGTTGAACCATGAGTTATGATTATGGCTTTGATCGTATGCGTATATTTGTATATTCTGAATAACATGCTAATACTAAAGGTGACATAAAATGCATGGAAATAATCCTCTAGACTCTAGGAATTAATGGTTATGAGAGGTGATCCCATAAGGGAATCCTTCAGACTCAATGGTTATAGGAGGTGACCCAAAGAGGTGATCCTTCAGAACTTTAGGAATTAATGGTTATAAAAGGTGATCCTATGCTCCTTATCCCACACTAGACTAGTGACGACTTGGTTAGGTATGAGCTCATAACCTAGAACTCTCAGAGAAGAGTGGTAGGGTGGCCCTTAAAAGAGGAAGAAATTTAAGTCGCCAAAGATATTAAAGAGGAAAGATCAAGTTATGATAGCCTATGTTCTGTATGCCATATTGATTTATTATGATTATTATGATATGTGTTCACATGGCATTAATATGCATTTATGATGAGATATGATGCACTCATAGCATTAAGAATCATGCTAAAAGACATGGACCTCGACTAATGGTATTTAAACTTAATAAATGAATCTGATTATGTCCATTGTTTTCATAATGAAACCAAAGTTCCTGAAGACGAAAATGATGACACATGTCTGGAGGCAAGAGTCCTCCTACAATTCATGTTCAGATTTATCTTCTTCTTTTCTTTCCATTTCGTCTTCAGAGGGCGATGGCCACATTCGTAATTTACCTTGAGGCTCCTACCTGGGAAATGCATTTCGACCTACCAACAAGTCTTATCATTTCGTGGGTCGATGTGTTGTTCGCGTCATTTTCTTAACCGTCTTTGGCACACCATTACTAGCTTCTGTTCTCCACCTACCCCTTTTGCCTCGATGATTTGTTTTCAGTATGCAGTCCGTGTAGAGAAGCCGCTTGGTGGCCACATTGCCGCATTTTCCATCCATGACTTCCGATTTATACACCTCTATCACCCTTCGACCTACCATGCCAGAGTTAGATCCATCGAGGAATCTCCTTCCAGGCTTTCACGGTTCCGCTCCACCGTTCCCAGAGATGTAGGAAGTGGTAGAGATGGAGAAGCCAGTGATGCAACCTATAAGGGGAGTCCAGACACGCAATGTTGAGCCGCCTTCCACGTCGAGGAGCCCATGTTCATCATGGTAAACTGGCTCCCCTTTGACCCGCTCATGCGCCTGGCTACCTTCCTCCCTCGAGAGCGTCGTCGGTAGGATGACCTTAGTTTCTATGTATATATGTTTATGTTTCTTGTGATAACTGTAACTGTTTCGATCCTTGCTAATGGGCATATCCTGTCTTAGTGGATTGTTTTGGTGTGAATCATGGAACAGTTAATGCTTGTGCTACCTATATGTACATATATGATGGTGTGATTATGTTCATAAGGCCATCATATTTTGTATATGCCTGTGAAGAGTTTTATTTTCCCTTTTTATTATGATGGGTGAGTGGGTCTAATTCTGCGCGACTCACGTTTTGTTTTGAAAAGTTCAAAAAAAAAAATTTACCTATTTTTATTAAAGTATTTCCAAGTTGAAGGATAAGAACTGAAACAAAAGAGTAATAACTAATAATTAACTTGAACGCGTCCTAGGCATATTAGGTTAAATATTAGGGTGTTATAATGGTATCAAAGGTTTGGTTTTCATGAGCCTGAGGATTGGACTGATTATGCTTCTTAAGCATGATACGATAGCTATGTCATGTGTAGTGCTTTGTCTTAAGATAAGCTATAGGTTGGAGATACATGACTCCCTGTATATGTGTGTGCCACAGAACTAGCTCACTTAACATGAAGTATTGGGCCTGATTACCTTAGTTTTTTGTTGTTTTGTGTGCTCAGTGACCAATGGTATGACTACAACAAAATAGGACCTCGAAGGAGGCAAAGGGGAAATGAGACCCAGAAGCCCTTAGGGACATAGCAAAGGCCATGCAAATGATGTTTGAAAGGATGGACCGCAGGGCGAAGCTGGTCGTGGCCTTAACAATGCAGAGGTCACGAGCATGCCCAATTAAGGGAGTTCGCAAGGCAAACCCACCATCATTTGAGGAGCTTCAATCCTAACCAGGCATATGAATGGATTAAGAGTATGGAGAAGATCTTCGGTGAACACTTGCATCAAAAAATAGAAGGTAACTTTCGCTACTTTTATGCTAGAAGTGGATGCTTAGTTCTCCTGGGTTGCACCCAAGGCTTAGGCATCGGGCACCATGATTAATTGGTAGATGTTCAAGACTTACTTCTATGAGAAGTACTTTCAGGCATTGGTGATGAATGCCAAGGATGTGGATTTCATGCAGCTGATCCAAGAAGGGATGAGCATTGCAGTACACTACAAGGTTTGAAGAACTAATTAAATTTTGGAGGATCTTTCAAGGGAACCCAGACGAGTTCTAGAAGTGTGTTAAGTATGAAGCCGAGCTGAAGGTGGAGATCAACGTCACCGTTGCACATTTGGAGATTAGGGACTTTCCTACCCTAGTCAACAAATGCCACATCATTGAAGATGGCCACAAGAAGCTAAACATGTCAAGGGCCGAAACTTCACTAGGAAGTTAGCACTGCAAGCTCCAAGGTTCAAACCAATTTAGGCCAAGGGCCCAGGAAGACTTTTCATCATGGGGATCGAATCCAAAGGCAAGGCACCCAGAGGGCCGGTTGCACCCCCATAGCCTACACCTATTGTACCGTATCCCAAGTGTGGGAAGTCACATGGAGATCGACCTTGCTTGATGGGCCAGGGAATGTGTTTCAAGTGCGAAAGACTAGGCCATTATGCTAGAGTGTGAAGAAGAACCCGAGCCCTTGCCACTAGACCATAGCTCCAAGGAAAGGTCTTTACCCTTAATGCGAAGACTCGGCAAAGTCCAGCGGCCTCATAGAAGGTAAGTGTGAAATGAACGGTAGGACCTTAATTGTACTATATGACTCTGGCACAACTCATTCATTCATATCACATGATAGTGTCAAGTCCTTACAAAGGCACGAGTTAGAACTTCCTTATGACCTTACTATTTCCACCCTTACCGGTAGCCCTGTTAGGACAAGTAGATGTTGTCTGAATTGTCATTTCATCATTAAGGGTAGACCTTTTGTCTTAGATTTGATATGTGTACCCGTGCATGGTCTAGACATGATTCTTGGCATGGATTGGCTTTATGCTAATCGTGTACTGTTGGATTGTTACACAAAATTGTTATCTTTCCCCAAATACTGATGTACTAGTAAGCCTTTAAGCCTTTACCTAAGTGCCGTAGAGGTCAACTTACGGGAAAGAGAGTAAAGGATATGTTCTCCTAGCCGCTAGCGATGTAGACCTTGAGTATAACATTAATGATGTGCCCGTGGTAAGAGATTTTCTTGAGGTATTTCCGGATGAGATACCTAAGTTCCCTCTAAAGAGAGAGAGATAGAGTTCTTTATAGAGTTGGTCCCAAGGGTTGATCAAATTGAAGACCCAGAGTTAGAGGAACATTTAGAGAAGACGTTTGTGAGACCGAGTGCATCACCTTGGGGAGCCAGGTTTGTTTGTTAAAAAGAAATATGGGAGTATGAGGCTTTGCATAAACTATAGACAGTTGAATCAAGTGACAGTGAAGAATAAGTACCCTTTGCCTAGGATTAATGATTTGATGGATTAATTGAGGGCGCAGTGGTATTCTCAAAGATTAACTTGAGGTCGGGATACCATCAAATTAGGATAAGGGATGAGGACATACCGAAGATTGCTTTTCAGACCCGGTATGGCCATTTTGAGTTTACAGTTATGTTGTTTGGCTTAACCAATGCTCCTCTATTCATAGACTACATGAATAGGATTTTTAGGCCCTATCTGGATCACTTCGTGGTTGTTTTCATAGATGATATACTCATCTATTCGAAGACTTGAGGAGCTGAGCATCACTTAAGGATTGTGTTAGATTTTGAAAGAGAGGAAGTTGTTTGCAAAGTTATCTAAGTGTGAATTCTGGTTTGAAGAAGTGAAATTTTTAGGGCATGTGGTATCAAAAGGGTATCGCAATAAACCCCAGGATAGAGAGGTTGTGATGAGCTGATAAAAACCTACTACGTGATGGAGATACGAAGCTTTTTAGGTTTGATAGGATATCGTAGGTTCATTAAGGGATTCTTCTAGATTTTGTTACCCTTGACCAAGCTTACTAGGAAGAACGCTCCTTTTACATGGACTCTGGAGTATGAAAAGAGCTTCCAGGAGCTAAAGATGAAGTTAACCACAACCCCAGTGTTAGTTTTTCCTGACCCCAATGCACCCTTTAAGGTGTATTGTGATGCTTGGGGAAAGGTTTGGGCTGTGTGTTGATGCAAAATGGGCAAGTTGTAGCCTATGTGTCTAGACAACTCAAGTCTTATGAAGCAAACTACCCCATCCATGACCTAGAGTTAGCGTAGTGTTCACCTTGAAGGTGTGGAGGCACCATTTGTATAGAGTAAAGTTTGAGGTGTTCTCTGATCACAAGAGTCTCAAGTACCTCTTTGATCAAAAGGAATTGAATATGAGACAGAGAAGGTGGATAGAATTCCTAAAGGATTATGACTTCGGGTTGAATTATCATCCTAGTAAGGCTAATGTGGTGGTGATACCTTGAGTTGAAAGTCGTTACACCTGTTTGGGATGATGGTTAGAGATATGGAATTGATTGAGAGGTTTAGAGACCTGGATTTGGGGATGACATTGACCGGTAAAGGTATAAGGATGGGTCCTCTTATTGTGATGAGTGACTTCAAGGAAAGAATCACTCAAGCTCAACAAGACGATAAGGAGTTTAAGGAGACCTTGGAGGCGATAAAGAGGAAAGTTGAAGGGATTTGCCCTTGGAACTGATAAACTATGGAGGTTTGAAGGTAGAATTTGTGTGTCGGCCAGTTATGACCTCCGGAAGGAGATTTTGAAGGAGGCTCATAAGAGCCATTTCACTATTCACCTCGGTACCACTAAGATGAATCACGATTTAAAGAAGATGTTTTGGTGGCCCAAATTGAAACGAGACGTGGCCATATGGGTGAGCAAGTGCTTAGTCTATCAAAAGGTGAAGATTGAGCACTAGAAACCTTCTACAATGTTACAACTCTTGTCAATTCCCAAATGAAAGTGGGATAATATCTTATAGCTTTCGTGATGAGTCTACCCAAGACCCAAGCTGGCCATGATGCCATATGGGTGATTGTGGACCGACTGACGAAGTCAACTCACTTCCTATCCATTAAGGCAATGTATTCATTGGATAAGCTAACTGAGTCGTATATCCAAGAGATTGTAAGGCTACATGGCGTGCCGTTGATGATAATCTCGGATCGTGATCCGCGATTCACGTTAGGTTTTTTGGGAGCCTTTCAGAAGGCGTTTAGTTCGAAATTGTGCTTGAGTATGGCTTATCACCCTCAGCAGATGGGCAATCAAAGAGGACCATACAAATGTTAGAAGATATGTTGAGAGCCTGTGTTTTGGACTAAAGAGGAAGCTGGATAAATACTTACCATTGATCGAGTTTACATATAATAATAGTTATCATGCAAGCATTGATGTGGCACCATATGAGGCCTTATATGGAAGAAGGTGTCAATACCCTTTGTGTTGGTATGAACCCGGTGAACTAAGTATGTTAGGGTCCAAAATTGTAAGGAAAACAATGAAACAAATCAAGAGGATTAGGGATAGGATCCTTATTGCTTAAAGTCGAGAAAAGCTATGCAGATAAATAGCGAAAGCTATTGGAATTCCAAAAGGGATAGCATGTATTCCTTAGGATCACCACAACAGGCATTGGAAGAGCCATGAGAGTCAAAAAGTTAAGCCCTAGGTTCTTTGGTCCCTTCCAAATTCTTGATAGAGTCGGGTTCTGGCATACCAATAGTCTGCCATCAAATCTGTCCAACCTTCATAACGTCTTCCATGTTTCTCAGTTGAGAAATACCAATGACTCTAGTCATGTACTAAAGCCGGAACAAATACAAGAGAGGATCTGACCTTTAACTTACCACCCACGAGGATTGTGGACAAAGGAGTCAAGCAGGTTGAGGAATAAGATTGTACCATTGGTCAAAGTGACAGGGGAGAACGGAATAATCTACATGGTAGCTAGAGTTGGAGATGAAGTCGAGGTCCTGAGCTATTCACAGGTAACAAACTTCAAGGATGAAATTCTTTTAAGAATAGGAGAAATATAATACCCCCATTTTTTTCTCTTTTCTCCTGCCATGCAAAATGACAACACCCTTGATGGTCATTTTGGCATAAGAATCGAGGACTACCAGTCCGGGTTATCCTCAAGAGATTAGTTTGATGAATTAAGGGAGATGTGTTTTGGATGACAATGAAAGACAAATTATTTTTTCTTGTTAATCTTGAGTCAAAATATACCCAATTTTGTCCGGCCAATTAAACAAGCAAATCCTATAGATCTCACTGGCTTGCAGATACCCTTTTTGGATCTACCGCATCATTAAACTCAACTTCTCTTTTTGGAACTTGATGTTCTATGTCCTCTGTGTTACTTTTCAACTTGTGCCAATAATATTTTTATTTTATTTTTTACTCAAAATATGCTACTTGTTTTTTTTTTTTGTACATTTTAGTTGCTCGTTCACTTTTGTTGAATACATGTATGCATGCTCTTTTTCTTCTTTCCATGACATCATTTTCTCTAATATTTAATGGGGTCTATGTTATGTTCAAGTTAGATTTGTCATTGTATTTTGTTTGATAATGGGTTTAAACTCTAAAGTGTGTAATGATAAGATAGTACCACAGCCTGTCATTGCATGTGCACTCTATTGTTACACATTCTTCTGTGTTTTCCATGCTTAACATAGATTTGTTAAAGGGGTTAGTTGTTGAGATGCTAGTACCTGATTTCATAGGTTATTGCACTTTTCAAATCTTGGCTTTTCCTATGACTCTAAGTGCTTTGATCATGGAAAGATGATAATTCTAAATTGGAAATTGGTTGTCCCGTGATCGAATTTTCTTGGCTCCGTTCCAAGAGGAGCCAAGTGGTGTCATAGAATGTAGCTTGAAGAGACAAAATATTAAAATTTTCATATGGCCATAATGCAACCTTTCTTTCTCATCCCTCTACTCTTCATTCACGGATGGACACTTGCAAGGAGCTCAACCAAGGAGGATGGGCAAGATTGAAGCATGGGAAAAATTGTTAATCATTCATTTCCTGTTACTATTTTCCCTTTTAAAAGAAAAATCATAGGAGCAATGAAGATGGGCTTTCATACCTTAGTAACAAACAAAACAGAGAAAAAAAGTAAGATTTTGGAGAATTGAAGAGGAAGAAAAACGGAAGTAAGGAGCCGTGTGCTCATCCTGTTGTTGTTGCCTAATTTTATGATCCTCTATTTCAGTATATCACAAATCACACATGCACATGCATACACTATAGCTCTCCCATTCTCAATTCACAAACCAACCACGCATGCAACCTCAAAATTCACAGACCCAAACCTATCAGCAATCGAAATCAAACCAAGGTTCTACATTATTACAACCAACCAAGTCCAGATCAAATGTCCAACCTTCAAACACAATAAAAAATGTTCCAAGGAATCCATACACAAATAATACAAAACAACCTTTAACCAAACTGAAAAAGAAAAACAAAAGAGAAGGAGAAAAGGAACCGTAGCCAACCACCATGGTCCCTCCCCCAGCTACGGCTCTCCCCGTGGCCTCATCTTCATTAAGCTCCCGTGAACCGCGGCTTCGACCACCATCATCTGCAACCCAACAAAAAATTAAACTAGAAACAAAGCACAACCAAACTCAGAAAAACCAAGGAATGTGAAAAATAGAGGGAAGGGGGTGGCAGGACCCTTCACAGTAGCCTCACGGCTGTGGGCTCAGCCACGCTCCACCAGCACTCCGGCATCACCACCGCTGTCACCTTCTTCCCGTACAGCCCAACTTCATCGCACACCCCTCCTTCTTCCTTCCCCTTTCCGCACAAAGTGGAGCTTTCCTCGATCACCTGCGAAACCCGCCTCCATTCAGCCCAATCACAGCGCGAACCACCCTTTTCTTTCTCTCACCACCGTGAACCACCACCCTCACCCTGCCCTTGCATGCACCCTAGCCGCAGCTCCTCCTTCTCCCACCGTGGTTTGGTGTCACCCAATCTCCCTCCACTTCTGCTTTTCGGGTGCGCCGCTTGTTCCTCCGTGTCACGCCACCATCGTGCCTCCACGACCGTCCCTCCAATGCGGCCAACGCCACACGAGCTTCCCCTCACAGCCTCCTCCTCTTCATGTTCCCTCTCCCTCTCTGTCTCTCGTTGCTCTCTCTCTTCTCCTTCAATCCGTGCAATGTGTGTGTGTAGGTGAGAGAGTGTGTGTGTGTGTGTGTGTGTGTGTGTGTGAGAAAGAGAGTTGAGTTGTGTGTGTGAGAGAGAAAAAGAGAGAGTCGTGCGTTATGTGGGTGTGGCGTAAGTGAGAGATTTTGGGTCAAGTTTTTTTTGGTGTGCCAATGAGGATAGTGAGGCTAGGAACCATGGGCCTTTAGGAGGTTGTAGGTTGTGGTTGTTTTATAAACAGTGTTGAGAATTAAGGGAGTATGGAATTGGGCTTTGGGGATTTGCTTTTTTTTTTAAAGGGATTTGGTCTTTTTTTTTGTTGGGTTTTCATTTTTGGATTTTTATTTAGCGGGCTGTGTTTGGACTGATTGGGTTTTAGTTGTATTTTGGGCTACTTCAGCACAAAAAAAAAATAAAAATAAAAATGAAAATAAGAATAAAAATAAAAATGAATAATAATAATAATAATAATAATAATAAAAAAACAAGAAAGATAAAGATATTTGGATGATTGCTTATTTTTATTTCGTTAGGCTCAATTCAACTCTTAACAATTTTCATTGTTCTATACTTATTTGACCCTTTGAGTAATCTTGCATTGTTGTCCATTGTGTGCTATGTTGGTATATTTTAATTGCGGCATCCTGTTCTTCTGCCAGGCGTATACTTAGGTGTTCTAAATTGTGCATATTAATCCAACAATTATTTCATATAATTACGTGCAAATAAACTTTCAAAATAAATAGCATGTAATTATGAATAAATATTTAATGCTATATAATACACATATAAACCTATTACTACTTTTTTTTTATGCTCATCTATGGTATGATATTGCAATTCATCATGCTATGTAGTGGGTGAGAGATATTATTCTTCATATAATTATATATATAGTAGTAAGACAGTTTTAATACTAGGTTTTAGCATTCTTTAAAGGTTATACTGCTAAGTATTAATTTTTTTATTATTTTAGCCTATATATATATATTACACTCGGTGTTATGTATGGTGTGACAATGTTATGCTATGGTATGACTGAAGACTGCATTATTGAATATTATATATATGATATTTTGACTATAATTATAATATTATGTATTCTGCAATGCTAATGCAAATTTCCTTCTATTGATGCTTAATATCCTTGGCCACAGTTTGATATCCTTAATTCCTCTTCAAAGAGAATAAAATCAATCAACCAATGAATATCTTATTTAGAACGGTGTGGCTTTTAGTTCTTCATTGCACCAGGGGATACGTCGTAGTTAACAACTATCAAGTCAAAATTAATTTTTCCAAAAAAATTATTCTCTTTTCATGTTTCAATTTTATTCTTGTACGTAAAATGTTGAACCATGAGTTATGATTATGGCTTTGACCGTATGCTTATGTTTGTATCTTTAAATAACATGCTAATACTAAATGTGACATAAAATATATGGAAATGATCCTCTAGACTCCACAAATTAATGGTTATGAGAGTGATCCCATAAGGGAATCCTTCAGACTCCAAGAATTAATGGATATAGGAGATGACCCAAAAAGGTGATTTTTTAGACTCCAGGAATTAATAATTATGAAAGGTGATCCTATGACCCTTATCCCACACTAGACTAGTGACGACTAGTTAGGTATGAGTTCATAACCTAGAACTCTCAAAGAAGATAGTGGTACGGTGGCCCTTATAAGAGAGCAAGAAATTTAAGTCGCCAAAGATATTAAAGAGGAAAGATCAAGTTATGATAGCCTATGTTCTGTATGCCATATTGATTTATTATGATTATTATGATATGTGTTCACATGGCATTAACATGCATTTATGATGAGATATGATGCACTCATAGCATTAAGAATCATGCTAAAAGATATGGACATCGACTAATGGTTTTTAAACTTAATAAATGAATCTGATTATGTCCATTGTTTTCATAATGAAACCAAAGTTCCTGAAGACAAAAATGATGACATATGTCTGGAGGCAAGAGTCCTCCTGCAATTCATGTTCAAATTTCTTATTTCCTCTCTTTTCTTTCCATTTCGTCTTTAGAGGATGATGGCCACATTCGTAATTTACCTTGAGGCTCCCACCTAGGAAATGCATTTTGATCCTACCAACCAGTCTTATCATTTGGTGGATCGATTTGCTGTTTGCCTGTCTCATTTCTTAACCGTCCTTTTGCACACCCAGTTACTAGCTTATGGTTCTCTCCTGTTACCTCTTTAACTGATGATTTTGTTTTCAAGTGTGCCCATCCAAATACAGGACAGCCTCCTTGTGGCCACACTGCGCATTTACCACCATGACTTCCCGATTTATACACCCCTATCACCCTCTCGACCTACCATGCTAGAGTTGGATCCATCAGAGGAATCTCCTTCCCAGCACTTTCAAGCGGTTCAGCTTCCACCATCCCCAAGAGATATAGGAAGTGACAGAGATGGATAGGCTCCAGTGACGTAGCCTATGAAGGAGTCCAACACGCGTAGAGGAGCCATCCGTCCACGTTCGGAGAGCCCATGTTCATCCCATAGGTCAACTCGCTCTCCCCTTTGACCGCTCATGCGCCTGGCTACCTTCCTCTCTCTCGAGAGTGTCATCAGGATGATCTTAGTTTCTATGTATATATTGTTTATGTTTCTTATGATAACTGAACTATCCTTACCCTGCTAATGGACATATTACTGTCTTAGTAGTTTGTTTTAGTGTGAGTCATGGAATGGTTAATGCTTGTGCTACCTATATGTACATATATGATGGTGTGATTATGTTCATAAGGCCATCATATTTTGTATATGCCTGTAAAAGTTTTATTTTCCCTTTTTTATGATGGGTGAGTGACGGGTCTAGTTACATGCGCGACTCACGTTTTGTTTTGAAAAGTTCAAAAAAAAAATTTACTAGTATTTTTACTAAAGTATTTCCAATTTAAAGGATAAGAACTGAAACAAAAGAGTGATAACTAATAATTAACTTGAACGCGTTCTAGGTGTGTTAGGTTAAATATTAGGGTGTTACATTGGCATATATGATATACAACTCCCAAGAAAGAACAAAGTTGGACCTAAAGTCCAGGAAATGTATATTCTTAGGTTATGCTAACGGTGTAAAGGGGTATCACTTGTGGGATCCCACTGTCCGCAAGGTTATTGTCAGGAGGGATGTTATATTTGCAGAAATGAACTGCAAAGTGAAGAAAGAAATGGCAGCACGTTAAGGAGATGACTGCAAGTCAGATAGGTGAGAAGTTTGAAGAAAATGATTCTAAGTAGAGTTAGAGCATGATGAACAAGTACCAGAAGAGGCCAATAATATAGAAGTTAGGTGATCAACATGCCAGACACAACCACCATCATGACACTCAGACTATGTTATGCAAGGCATGATGCATTCTGTCTTCTAACAGAAGAAGGAGAGCCATCAACCTTTTAGGAGGCTTTGATAGCCCAGATGCTTCTCTTGGATGGAGCAATGCAAGAAGAAATGGAGGCATTGCATAGGAACAAGACATGGGAACTTGTTGCACTTCCAAAAGGTCGGAAAACCATTGGCAACAAATAGGTCTATAAGATCAAACGAGATGGCAATGATCGAGTGGAACGTTATCGTGCAAGACTGGTGGTAAAAGGATTTTCTCAAAAGGAAGGTATCAATTTCAATGAGATATTTTCTTTAGTTGTCAGACTTACTACTATCAGAGTAGTGTTGGCTATGTGTGCTGCATTTGATTTACATCTTGAGCAGTTAGATGTGAAAACTACTTTTCTTCACGGAGAACTTGAAGAGGAGATTTATGCTCTAACCAGCAGGTTTTGAGGAACAAGGAAAAGAAAACTTGGTTTGTAGGTTGACCAAATCTCTGTACAATTTAAAGCAGGTGCCAAGGTGTTGGTATAAGAGGTTTGATTCCTTCATAATTCGCCTAGATATAATACTGAGTTAGACCATTGTACATACTATAGAGGTTCGGTAACAATGTTTTCATCATTCTGTTGTTGTATGTGGATGACATGTTGGTGGTAGGCCCAACAAGGATTGAATCCAGGAATTGAAGGCACAGTTGGCTAGGGAGTTTGATATGAAGGACTTGGGACCCACAAACAAGATTTCAGGGATGCAAATTCAGAGAGAAGAACGGAAGGGATATCTGGGTTTCACAGAAGAACTATGTGATGAAAATCTTGCGACGCTTCAACATGCAAGATTGTAAGCCATTTTGAACCCCACTTCCTGAATTACAAATTATCCTTAGGTATATGTCCTGCAGTGAAGTAGAGAGGATGGAAATGTCTCGAACGTATGCATCAGGTGGGAAGCCTTATGTACGCCATGATTTATACTATGCCAGATTTGTTGAGAGGTTGGAGTGGTCAGTTCATTTATGGCAAATCAGGAAAAGAGCATTGGAATGCTGTGAAGAGGATCTTGAGATATATCAAAGGAACCTTAGGTGTTGTACTATGTTTTGGAATATTAGAGTTTATTGTTAAGAGGATATGTTGATTAGATTCTACAGGTGATCTTGATAAAAGAAAATCTACTACAGGCTATATGTTCACACTTGCAAGCGGAGCTATGAGCTGATTATCCAAGTTACAGGCTGTTGTAGCTCTATTAACTCCAGAAGCTGAATATATGGCAGCTACACAAGCTTACAAGGAAGCTATTCGATTCAAAGGTTAATGGAGGAACTCAGCACAAATAGTCAAAGATTCCTGTGTATTGTGACAGTCAAAGTGCCTTGCATATTGCAAGGAATCCAGCTTTTCATTCCAAGATGAAGCACATAGGAATCCAATATCACTTTGTTCGAGAAGTAGTAGAAGAAGGTAATGTGGACATGTAGAAGATTCACACAAAAGACAACCTAGCAGATGTCATGACAAAGCCAATCAACACTGACACGTTTAAATGGTGTAGATCTTCCTATGACCTATTAGAGACGTAGGCAACAGAAAACTGGCAAGATGAGAAAAAGTTTTGAAAACTCACCAAAAGTGACTTTAAATGGGAGATTGTCAGTGGCATGATTAAAGCCACTTTTAGCAAAATTTTCAAAATGCACAGTAGAATTTCTCCTGCGCACATGAAGAGAGGCAAAATTTTCAAACTTGCATAGTAAAAATTACCGTGCATGCTTGAAGGATTCGACATCGAAATAATAAAAGTTACTATACATTGGTTGCACAGTAACTTTTGAGCCTCTATAAATAGAAGTTGAATTCATTCATTTCATCACAACAACAACGGAGAGCATCATCAATATATATAGTGTCTTCTAAGAATTTCTCTTATTTTTATAAAAAGAAGTGTATTCTCCTAGTATAAGAGAGGGTGTTATTGTTCTTTTCTTATATATAGAGAGAGATGTGTAATTTTATCTTTAAAGTGAAAATCTTTCTTGGCCTTACCCGTTGTTTTTCCTTATCATTAGGGGGTTTTCCATGTAAATATTCTATATCAGTTTCAATTCTCTTAACTTGATTTTAGTTGCATTGATCTATTTCCATAACTCTAATACCCAACATCGAACACTACCCGAGTTGCTAAGTGTGCATAAAGACTATATTAGCCATACAAATGTGGAACTTGACACATGATGGATAAACAACACGATGGTGCCAAACTACCACTACCAACATCTTAAATAATGAAGCTTTATAAAATTGGGCCACGAGCAATTTATAAATTAAAGCTAATATTTTATTGCTGTATATTAAGGTTGAAGATCTTGGAGCCTTGCAAACTGCAAAGCTCTTATTCTAGATATACATCCCACAAACTGCCAAGCATTCAAAAAATACATGACGCTAATTACTCCTTTTAGTGACTTCCTCCTTTTTGTGACTCCCTCGTTGTTAGTGCCTTCCTCCTTTAAGTGACCAAGGTTGATGGCTCCGTTAAGGTTGCCTTCGATGCGGCCAGTTTGATTAGTCAGACCTTTTATGCTTTGATAACTTTCTCACGCGGGATTCACAAATGCTGCCATTGCCTGAGGAGCATTTTTTCCATCACCCATGTTATTTACCATACCAACGAGATGCTCGAGTGCATCAATTTTGGTTGACGGTCAGCCATAATGGACTATTTTGTTGGTAAGTAGAAGGCAAATAAAGAAAAAAAAAAGGCAAAGAACGAACTACCGAGCGCCCAGGCCATGATGGACTATGTGTTATTTTTTGTGGCTTGAAAATATTGTTTTGAAAGAATTACTCTCCTTAGTTGTAGGTATCCTATGAAATAGGAGGCTAGGAGAATGGAATAGTTTTCATTGGCTAGGAGAATGAAATGCTTTTCCATTGTTTTACGGATGGTTAGCATTC
The DNA here is from genome assembly GCA_030441495.1 of Dalbergia oliveri. Classification (NCBI taxonomy): domain Eukaryota; kingdom Viridiplantae; phylum Streptophyta; class Magnoliopsida; order Fabales; family Fabaceae; genus Dalbergia; species Dalbergia oliveri. The sequence continues at coordinate 53,187,193 of JAMLFY010000001.1, read as the reverse complement.
GTAAACTTTCCTATAAATTGAAGCTTCATTCATTTGTAAAATCATCTCAAACATAACACTTTCTCTCATTAAGAAGTTTGTTTCTTTTCTTCTTTTGTTTTCATTGGGTTGAGAGTTTTGAGTGTATACACTTGTGAGGTGTATGTGGGTTTGGGATAGTAAGAAGTATATAAACTTCTTTCTTTTGTAATATCCATTATACTTTTATATCAATTATAGAAGTTTGATGTGTGGACGTAAGCTATAAGCTGAATCACATTTGTTCTCTTATATCAACTTTCTTCCGCTATTATTATAACAAACTGGTATTAGAGCGCTTATAGCGTTTTGGGAGACCTGTGAAAATATGGCGACAACTAAGTTTGATATTCGCAGTTTGATGGCCACATCAATTTTGGTATGTGGAAGGTCCGTATGATGGCAGTTCTTACAAATCAAAATCTAAAGGTAGCACTTGACGGAAAGATAAGAAGCCGCTACCATGAAAGACTCTGAGTGGGAAGAAGCTGATCAAAAAGCTCTTTCTACTATCCAATTATCCATCACAGATGACGTATTACAAGAGGTTCTCTAGAGAAACCTAGCATCATTATGGAACAAGCTGGAGTCATTGTATTTGAAGAAGATGGTGGCTAATCGTCTTGGAGTGTTGCAACATTTATACATGCTCGCATGGCTGAAGGTACATCTATTAGAACACATATTTCTGAGTTTACCTCACTCGTTATGGATTTGAAGAATATGGATGAAACATTCTCTAGTGAGCAACAAGCAATGATGTTGCTTTGTTCTCTACCTCCTTCTTACAAGCACTTTCGAGAAACACTCATATATGGGCGTGAACGTCTTGATATTGATGAGATGAAATCCGCATTAATGAGTCGTGAGAAGATGGAGCACGATAACGGTGGACATGATGACCCTGAGCTGGCTTGTTTGCTAGAGGAAGATCAAAGGAGGTGGGTTCGAGTAGTCATAGCAGATGGAAGTCTAGATCAAAATCTAGACAGCGAAGAGGAAGGTGTCATTATTGCAAGAAAGAAGGGCATTGGAAAACAGAATGCCCAAAGCTTAAAGAAAAAAGGTGCTGATACGAGTAATGAGGAAGATTGTTGAAGGTGCCGAAAATGTTCTCTCTGTATGTACAACTTCGGTTGGTGATGCATGGGTTATCGATTTTGGTTGCTCATATCACATGTGTCCAATGAGATTGGTTTGCAACCTATCAGATAATTGAAGGTGGAGTTGTTCTTATGGGAAACAATATGTCTTGTAAGGTCGTTGGTATTGGTAAGTAAAAATCAAGATGCATGATGGAATTGTGAGAACATTGACGAGGTTCGGCATATACCCGACCTAAAGAAAAATCTTATTTCTTTAGGTACTCTTGATTCCCAAGGGTGTAAGTATTCAGCTGAAGGTGGAGTTTTGAAGGTTTCCAAAGGTGCTCTTATTGTGATCAAAGGAAAATTGGTCAATGGTCTTTACTTGCTTCAAGGTAGCACAGTTATTGGTGCTAAGCTGTATCATCCTCCCATAATTCTGAGTTAGATACTAGTTGTGGCAATGCGGTTGGGGCATATGAGCGAAGCTGGAATGTCTATTTTAAGCAAGCGTGGCTTGCTTGGTGATAGTAAGACAGGAAAACTTGACTTTTGTGAACATTGTGTCTATGGGAAGCAGACTAGAGTCAAGTTTAGCACTGTCATTCACAGGACAAAAGGCACAGTTGATTATATTCACTCTGATTTGTGGGGCCCTGCACCTGTTCTATCAAAAGGTGGTGCCAGATACCTGCTAACTTTCATTAATGATTTCTCAAGCAAAGTGTGGGTCTATTTTGAAGCACAAGAATGACGTTTTCCTTACTTTCAAAAGGTGGAAAGCGCTCATTGAGAACCAACCGGCAAGAAGATCAAGCGTCTTCGAACAAACAATAGTTTGGAGTTTTGTGAAGGTCAGTTCAATGAATTTTGTGAAAATGAAGGCATTGTAAGGCATCATGGAAGGACACCACAGCAAAATGGTGTGCAGAACGTATGAATAGAACTCTTTCTGGAGAAAGCTCGTTGTATGTTATCTAATGCCAACTTGTCAAAAGAGTTCTGGGCTGAGGCAATTAATATGGCTTGTTTTCTGGTGAATCGTTCCCATCAACTTTGAATGTAAAACTCCCTTGAGGTATGGTCTAGTGCTCCTAATTGTTCTATCTAAGAATATTTGGTTGTCCTGCATATGCTCATATTAATGATGGTAAACTTGAGCGAAGGGCACAAAAGTGTATATTTCTTGGGTACGCATCAGGGGTGAAAGGTTACAGGTTATGGTGTCCTGAACTTAGACCACCCAAGTTCATAATTAGCAGAGACGTCAAGTTCAATGAATCAACCATGCTTCATTTGACTAAGGAGGTTAGATGAAGAAGAACATGGTATTAACAAGCAGGTGGAGCTTGAAATGGAACATCCGCATGAAGTACACGAAGACACTTCTGAACAGCCCATTCATGAAGAAGAGCAGCAACAAGAGTTCGTTGAAGAGCAGAGGAGATCACACCACTACAAGACTACAATCTTGCAAGAGACAGAGTAAGGAGGCAAATTAAACCTCCTAAGAGATATGCTCATGCTGACATAGTCTCTTTTGCCTATGGTTGCAAGGGTATTGAAACTCAAGACCCTATAACATAAAGAAGCTATTACAAGTGGTGAGTCAGCACAATGGATTGTTGCTATGAATGAGGAGCTGGAATCCCTTTATAAGAACAACACTTGGGATCTAGTAAAACAACCAAAAGGACAGAAGATAATCGGTTCTAAATGGATCTTTAAAAGGAAGGAAGGTTCTCCAGGAGTTGAAGCGCTCGTTACAAACGCTTGGTTGCTAAAGGATTTAGCCAAAGGGAAGGAATAGACTTTAATGAAGTCTTTTCCCCAGTTGTGAAACACAGTTCCATTCGGGTGTTGTTAGCCATGGTCGCATTGTTTGATTTGGAGCTTGAACAACTTGATATCAAGACGCTTTTTGCATGGAGAGCTTGAAGAGCAAATCTACATGAAACAACCTGAAGGTTTTGTTGCTCAAGGTAAAGAAGATCATGTTTGTCTTTTGAAGAAATCACTATATGGTTTGAAGATATCCACGACAATGGTATAAAAGATTTGATTCTTTTATGTTAGGTCATGGTTACTCTAGAAGTGATCATGACAGTTGTGTATACCATAAGAAGTTCTTAGATGATTCATTTGTTTATTTGCTACTCTATGTTGATGATATGCTCATTGCTTCTAAGAGTATATCTGAGATCAACAAGTTGAAGGCTCAAGCTTAGAATGAATTTGAAATGAAAGATTTGGGAAGCTGCTAGAAAATTCTGGGCATGGAAATTCACAGAGATCGAAGTGCTAGAAAATTGTATTTGTCACTGATAAAGAAATTTTAAGGCACCTATTATGGTTGCATACTTGGCCTAATTGGTTTCTACATGTGTTTAATTTTGATGATTTAATTGAGTTTTTCATAATTGGGCTTCATTGGATTTAATTGTCAAAACTTGGTTAATCTCGGATTTTACACTCACTATGACCTTTCCATGTTGCACAGATCATTTTGGGCTCTATAGACATTGGATTTTTGTGCTTTTGGTGTCTTCTGAAAGCTAAGACCGAGATCTACAATTTTGGGTTTCACAAGCTTCATCAAATTCGGCCCGATTCATGGTCTAATTGGGCTGCAAAGTTGCGGAGCTCGTGCTGACGCGGGTCCAAGACCTTTCCTCACATAATTGGGCATATCTCACTCATTTCTGGTCCAAATGAGTCATATAATATGTCTATGGAAAGCTTATCCAGAGAGGATTATCTTATCCAGATCAGATTTCGAAAATCTGGAATTATTTTGATAGATAACATCTGGATAAGATGTAATCCGAGGGGACACTTTTGATTGGAAGGAAATCCTTCTTTTTAGATTTTTCAAGCTTTATCTTATCTTTTCATTTTCTATTTAAGCCTAAGTTGTTCATTCAAAGAACACACATCAGAATCTCTCATCTCTCTCTACTTGTCTTCTTATTTTTCATTTGTATCTAAGGTGTTCATACAGAAAGCTTTCAATGGAGATATCCATGGAAGGCTAAACTCTTTTCAATCCTGGACATCATAGATAATTGGTTTGAATTCGGAGTTTCTGTTTTGTAATTTTCCATTTTCGTATGTATGCTTTCCTTTCTCAACTTCAATTTCAAATATGAATTCAGTTATTGAACATGATTATGTTTGAATTATATCTGATTAGATAGGACGAATTCGTTGTTGAAATCAAGTAAGGCTGAATGATTAGTTATCCAGGTTAATCCAACTGCATGTAATTCAACATTCATTTAAAATTACGATTGTGATTTGAAGGTTGTTGAATGATAACTATATGATCATATAGTAAATTTGGGTTAACAGAGTAGCATCCAGATTTTCTTTTTAAACCATGATGAATTCTGCCAATAATCGTGATGTCTGGGATTGATTCTTTGATCAATAGCATTTCATTCTGTTTCTGTCATTTTTACATTCTGAAAATCACAAACCCCCCCACTTTGTTGTATTTAGCAATTTCAGTTTGATAACATAACCTGTGTGTCCTAAGGAAGAATGGCCTGAGTTACCTTATACTACAAATAAGGGGGCTTAGACTATTTTGATAGTAGACGCGCAGAGCTATCAAAATTTGGCGTTGCCGGGGACTACACATATTATGTTATCTCATCTTGTTATATAAGTATCTGTTGAATTCTGCTTTTTGTCACTAATAGTGGTTTTGCAGGCTGCTATTTCTTTTTACTTGAGCTGAAATCCAGGTAATTTTTGACTTTCTTATATTACCCTGAAAAAATTCATAAAAATCAGAAAAAAATAATTGACACAAGGCATTCAGAGTGATTGCCTTGGTATGCTTATTTTTCCCAAATTCCTTCGTTTAGGCCATTTTTTATTTTTTTTACTATTTTCACTATTTTTAAAAATGGAAAAAATTGGTGAGCTTACTTCCCTAGCATTTTAGAGTAATTCTGTGGTGTTATTTATTTTTTTTAAAAATAGCTAATACGATTTTTAAATTTTATTTTATTTTGCAGTATATAGGCTATTTTGAGTTGTGTGCCTGAATTCTATCTATGCTGTTGTGTGTGCATGACAAGGTCTCATCCTGGTGAATTATATGCACATGATCCTGAAATAGATAGAACTTTTCATAGATTGAATAGAGTAAATAGGAATTTAGCTTTTCATAATACTACAACAGGTAATCAAAGTGTTGATTTAACTGATAGTGCATTGATTGTGCATCTAAAACTAGTATTGATAACATGGCTAATCAAGGATAGAGAACTTTGAAAGAATTAGCTGCACCTGATGTTGCATATCAACCTTTGTGTATTCAATATCCTGAGTTAGAGGTGCCATTTGAGCTTAAGTCTGGTCTAATTCATTTACTGCCCAAGTTTCATGGTCTTGCAGGAGAAGATCCTAATAAGCATCTTAAGGAGTTTCATGTTGTGTGCTCAACTATGCGACCTCAAGGAGTGCCCGAAGAGCATATCAAGTTGAAAGCATTTCCTTTCTCTCTAGATGCTGAAGCAAAGGATTGGTTGTATTACCTTCATCCAGGTTCTGTTACTACCTGGCATGAAATGAAAAGATTATTCTTAGAGAAGTTTTTCCTATCCAGAACACATCCATTAGAAAAGATATTTGTGGAATCAGCACTTTGGGAGACATTATATGAGTCCTGGAGAGATTCAAAAAGTTATGTGCAACATGTCCTCACCACCAGATTAGTGACCAGCTTCTCATCCAATATTTCTATGAAGGACTGATTCAAAATGATAGAAATATGATTGATGCAGCAAGTGGTGGAGCATTGATGGACAAGACACCTGAGAAGCCAGAACTCTAATTGCTAACATGGGCCAACTCACAGCAATTTGGCTCGAGATCTTTTGCACCAGTTAAGGGAGTGAATGAGGTGACTGACTGTAGAATCAGAGGCTGGAAATAGATAACTGAGCTTACTTCTCTTGTTAGACAGCTAGCTGTTGGACAGCACCAATCAAGGCAGCAATCAAATTTCCCCAAAAGTATGCATATGTGCCACCACAGATCATTATACTGATGCATGTCCTACATTACAAGAAGCTGATCAAGGAGTGCAAGACCCAGCTTGAGGGCTGAATGTTCATTGGGCAGCAACAACCATACAGAACTTTAACAACAGCAAAAATATGATCCATTTTCTGAAAGGTATAATCCAGGGTGGAGAGATCATCCTAATTTGAGATATGGTCCTGTAGCAAAATGTACCACAACAACAAAGATTTCAAAGGGAGGACCAGGTCCAAGTCAAAGCAATAAGTACCAGGCACCTCCATTTAGAGGAGGAATATCCGCAGAATATGGTGCAACCCATGCAGAGTACCAGTTCAGATCCTACTTTGGAGGATTTGGTGAAACAAATGGCGACCGGAACCTACAGTTTCCAGAATATGAATTCTACAATTCAAGACCTAGAACATTGGACAATTGGCAACTTCAGTCAATAAGATGAGTCAGAAGGTTCAGGCCAAATTCCTTCTCAATCAGTCATCAATCCAAAAGGGAATGTGAGTGCTATTACCTTGAGAAGTGGTAAGGAGTTGGAGAAACAAAAAAATGAATCTGCTAGCAGTGATGAAACAGAAAAAATAAAGCTAGAAAAAATAAAGCTGAAAAATGATGTAGCAGAAAAATAGAAATTCAGAAAAAGTCAAGTGTTGCAGATTCTAATTTGATACCTCCATTGCCCTTTCCCAACAGAATAGCTCAAACAAGGAAATCAGCTGAAGTAGATAAGGAGTTGTTTACACTTTTAGGAAAGTGGAGGTCAACATTCCCCTTTTGGATGCCATAAAGCAGATCCCCAAATATGCAAAGTTTCTTAAGGAGTTGTGCACTCATAAGAGGAAGCTGAAAGGTCATGAAAAGGTGAGCATGGGCAGAAATGTTCTGCATTAATTCAGCCCAACATACCTAAGAAGTGCAAAGATCCAGGTACTTTCACAATCCCTTGCACCATAGGTAACTCCAACTTTGGGAATGCAATGTTGGATTTAGGTGCCTCCATAAATGTCATGCCTACATCAGTTTATAGATCATTGAAGCTTGGAGATTTGAAACCAACTGGTGTGGTAATCCAATTAGCCAACAGGAGCACTACACATCCAACAGGAGTACTTGAAGATGTGCTTGTTCAGGTGAATGAGTTAATTTTCCAGCTGATTTCTATATTCTAGAAATGGAGGATGAGACATCCAGCAATGGACCCACATTGATTTTGGGGAGACCCTTTCTAAAACGGCAAAGACCAAGATAGATGTGGATGCAGGAACTCTTTCTATGGAGTTTGGTGATGATGTTGTGCAGTTCAACATTTTTGATGCAATGAAACATCCTTAGAAGAGCACTCTCTTTTCTATCTTGATGTCATTGATTTTCTAGTTGATGATTATGCAGATTTAAGCTCTGAATATGATGATTTTGATTGTGAAGAGTTCAAATGTGATGAGATTAATTCTAAATGCTGAAAATGTTTATGCAGATTTAAAGGGACCACCACTACCATCCATTATGCAGCCACCAACTTTAGAGTTGAAGGCTCTACCTTCACACCTAAAATATGCTTACCTAGAGGCTAATGATAAACTCCCAGTTATTGTGGCAAATGATCTCCAACCAGATCAAGAAGATAAGTTGCTGGAGATGTTGAGAGATCACAAGAAAGCTATTGGCTGGTCTTTAGCGACATTCCAGGGATTAGTCCTTCCACTTGTATGCATCGGATATTGTTAGAGGATGACGCCGAACTGTAAGACGCCACAAAGGCGGCTAAATCCTACCATTTTGGAGGTAGTGAAGAAAGAAGTCAGCAAGTTACTAGCAGCGGGATTATATATCCTATATCAGATAGTGAGTGGGTTAGTCCTTTGCAAGTGGTTCCTAAGAAGACTGGCATGACTGTTGTGAAGAATCAGGATAATGAATTGATTCCAACTAGAGTCCAGAATAGTTGGAGAGTGTGCGTAGATTACAGGAAGCTAAATCAAGCCACTCGAAAGACCATTTCCCTCTTCCATTCATTGATCAGGTGTTAGAAAGGCTTGCAGGAAATTCTCATTATTGCTTCTTGGATGGATTCTCAGGTTACCTTCAAATCCATATTGCACCAAAGACCAGCATAAGACTACTTTTACTTGTCCATTCGGCACTTTTGCCTACAGGAGGATGCCATTCGGTCTGTGCAACGCTCCAGGTACTTTTCAGAGGTGCATGATAAGTATTTTCTAGATCTTTTAGAGAGTTGCATGGAAGTGTTTATGGATGATTTCACTGTTTACGGGTCTCATTTGATGCATGTTTAGATAGTTTGTCTAGAGTCTTGGATAGGTGCATTGAGACTAATCTTGTGCTGAATTTTGAGAAATGTCATTTTATGGTGACAGAGGGGATAGTCTTGGGGCATTTAGTATCTAGGAGAGGCATTGAAACTGATAGGGCCAAGATAGATGTTATTGCTTCTTTACCTTACCCCGTATCTGTGCGGGAAGTGCGTTCTTTTCTTGGCCATGCAGGTTTTTACAGGAGATTTATACAGGATTTCAGCAAGATAGCTTTGCCTCTATCCAGATTGTTGCAGAAGGAAGTAGAGTTTGTTTTTGATCTACCTTGTCAGGAGGCATTTGATGAGTTAAAGAGGCGACTCACTACACCCCCCATCATCCAACCACCTAATTGGGAATTTCCCTTTGAGCTGATGTGCGATGCCTCTAATCTTGCACTTGAGCGTCTTAGCTCAAAGAATTGATAAGATGTCTCATGTTATAGCCTATGCTTCACGGACATTGGACACAGCTCAAGCTAACTATACTACCACTGAGAAAGAACTTTTGGCTATTGTTTTTGCATTAGACAAGTTTCGCTCTTATTTACTTGGATCTAAAGTGATTGTCTTTTCAGATCATGCAGCATTGAAGTTCTTATTGAAAAAGCCAGATGCAAAGCCACGGCTGATTCGTTGGATGTTATTACTTCAGGAGTTTGATATAGAGATCAAAGATAGGAGCGGTGCATAGAATTTGGTAGCTGATCACTTGAGCGATCGAGCAGGATCCTGACCCTTTGCCTATCAGAGATGATTTTCCTGATGAGGCTGATGCAGCCTGCATGATACCAACCCTTCCCCTTGGTTTGCTGATTTAGTTAATTTCTTGGTTGCATTGCTTTTACCCAACATGCATCTAGGTCACAGATTGCTAAATTAAAAAGTGATTCCAAATACTATGTGTGGGATGATCCATATTTATGGAAATTTTGTAGTGACCAGGTAATTCGCAGGTGCATACCAGATCATGAGATCCAAGTCAGGACTTCATTTCTGTCATGCCTCCCTGTTGGAGGGCACTTTGGACCACAGCGAACAGGTAGGAAAGTATTGGACTCTGGTTTCTATTGGCCTACCATTTTCAGGGATGCACATCGAGTTTTTACAACTTGTGAGCAGTGCTAGGAACCGTCAGCCATTACTCGTAGACAAGAAATGCCTCAGCAACCTATTCTCTTTTGTGAGGTTTTTGATGTATGGGGTATTGATTTTATGGGCCCTTTTCCTAACTCTTTTGGATTTACATATGTCTTGCTTGCTGTTGATTATGTATCCAAATGGGTGGAGGCCAAGGCCACCAAGACTAATGACGCACGTGTTGTTGGAGATTTTGTCAAGTCTAACATATTTTGCAGGTTTGGTGTGCCTCGTGCTATCATTAGTGACCAAGGGAGTCATTTCTGCAATAGGACCATAGAAGCTTTGCTTCGGAAGTATGGGGTTGTTCATAGAGTTTCCACTGCCTATCATCCACAAACTAATGGGCAGGCTAAGGTTTTTAATAGAGAGATCAAGAAAATTTTGCAAAAGGTAGTGCAACCAAACAGGAAAGATTGGAGCCGTAGGCTTGAGGATGCTCTTTGGGCTCATAGGACGCTTACAAAACACCTATAGGGATGTCCCCTTTCCGTGTTGTTTTTGGTAAAGCGTGCCACCTTCCAGTGGAGATTGAGCATCGTGCATATTGGGCAGTGAAGTGTTGTAATATGGATTTTGACAAAGCAGGTGTGGAAAGAAAACTTCAGTCAGGAACTTGAGGAGCTTCGTTTGGAGGCTTATGAGAATTCTAAGTTTTATAAGGAGAAAACCAAGATATTTCATGACAAGATGATTTCTAAAAAGAATTCTCGTTGGCCAAAAAGTGCTTTTGTTCAATTCTCGTCTTAAGCTAATGCCCGGAAGCTTCGTTCAAGATGGGATGGCCCTTTTGTTATAACTAACATTTTTCCTTATGGTGCAGTGGAGATCAAAAGTGAATCTAGTGACAAGAGTTTCAAGGTAAATGGTCATCGTCTGAAACATTTTCATGAGAACCCAACATTGGTAGGGGAGCAACTTGAGGAGGTATCCTTGGATAAGCCCACTTACCCTCAAGTGCAAATTTTTCCACCATAATAAGGGAGTTCTTCCTCCTTTGCTCTTTAATTACACATGTTTCTTTATCTTTTGTTTTGTGATTTCATTGAGGACAATGTGTGATTTAAGTGTGGGGAGTGTTTTAGAGTTAGGAATTTATCTTTCTAAGTCTTTATAAAATAAAATAAAAATTTATTTTGGCTTTGTGCTCAAGTTTTCATGACATGATATGGATGGATTCTTGGCATTTTTAGTGAGCATTGATGATAAATTGATGGACCATTTGTGTTAGATTTATCCCTTGAGAGTTTTGAGCCTTCAACATATGAATGACTATTTTTCCTTGCTAGTGTGTTTTCACTCATGTTTGCTGGTTACTCTAGAACTTGACTTGACTCTTGTTGAAGCTTTTGATTCACATGCATGTAATGAGATGATTTAGGCCATTTTTGTTTTTGTGCTACTTGCCAAATTAGCCTACCTTGCACTGATTCTATTGTTTACCTATTTGAGCCTAGTTTAAACTATCCTTTGTTTTATAACTCATTGCAAGCTTATGAAGAAAAACAATGATTCACCCTAACCTTAGGGAGTAAAAGAGCTTTGGAATGAGTTCTTAAATAAGTGTAAAGGTGTATCTTTTATTTCAAAATATATATATATATATATATATAATAAAAAAAAATAAAAAAAAAAAGAAAAAAAAATTGTTGAAAAAAAAATAGTTGTGTTTATTTGTAAATACTATAGATGTGCATGTTGGTGAGTTTGAAAAAGAAAAAAAATTGGTTGATGAGAGGCAAAATGGAGTTCATTGGTGTTGCATTGTATCTCTTGAGATAACTTTGCATGTTTATGTGGAGTCATTCTTCATTGCTCTTTTAGTCTCTTAGGTTGATAGCTAGTATCCTTTCTTATATCCTCCCATACCTTAACCCCGTACAACCTGAAAAGTCCTTTTGATCTTTATGTGCATGTGTTTCAAATGTTGATGTTAGAGGTTTGTCAAGCTTATGGTAGTGTTAACATTCATGATGTGTTATGAGGGTAAATACAAGCCTAAACAATTAAGAGTTTTCTTAGTGAGATTCTATTACTCTTGGTTCATCTTTTGATTGGATTTGTCTTCTTGTTCATTGGAGATGTTAAGAAAATATTCATATGTGTTCTGAATTCTTGTGCATAAAGTGTTTGTTCCTTGTTCCCAATCATACATTTTGAGGTCCCTAGGATTCAACTTATGGATTTTGCCCAGGAGTGCAAAAGACTAAGTGTGGGGGAATTTGATAAAGAAATTTTAAGGCACCTATTATGGTTGCATACTTGGCCTAATTGGTTTCTACATGTGTTTAATTTTGATGATTTAATTGAGTTTTTCATAATTGGGCTTCATTGGATTTAATTGTCAAAACTTGGTTAATCTCGGATTTTACACTCACTATGACCTTTCCATGTTGCACAGATCATTTTGGGCTCTATAGACATTGGATTTTTGTGCTTTTGGTGTCTTCTGAAAGCTAAGACCGAGATCTACAATTTTGGGTTTCACAAGCTTCATCAAATTCGGCCCGATTCATGGTCTAATTGGGCTGCAAAATTGCGGAGCTCGTGCTGACGCGGGTCCAAGACCTTTCCTCACATAATTGGGCATATCTCACTCATTTCTGGTCCAAATGAGTCATATAATATGTCTATGGAAAGCTTATCCAGAGAGGATTATCTTATCCAGATCAGATTTCAAAAATCTGGAATTATTTTGATAGATAACATCTGGATAAGATGTAATCCGAGGGGACACTTTTGATTGGAAGGAAATCCTTCTTTTTAGATTTTTCAAGCTTTATCTTATCTTTTCATTTTCTATTTAAGCCTAAGTTGTTCATTCAAAGAACACACATCAGAATCTCTCATCTCTCTCTACTTGTCTTCTTATTTTTCATTTGTATCTAAGGTGTTCATACAGAAAGCTTTCAATGGAGATATCCATGGAAGGCTAAACTCTTTTCAATCCTGGACATCATAGATAATTGGTTTGAATTCGGAGTTTCTGTTTTGTAATTTTCCATTTTCGTATGTATGCTTTCCTTTCTCAACTTCAATTTCAAATATGAATTCAGTTATTGAACATGATTATGTTTGAATTATATCGATTAGATATAGGACCGAATTCGTTGTTGAAATCAAGTAAGGTCAGAACTGATTAGTTATCCAGGTTAATCCAAATGCATGTAATTCAACATTCATTTAAAATTACGATTGTGATTTGAAGGTTGTTGAATGATAACTATATGATCATATAGTAAATTTGGGTTAACAGAGTAGCATCCGGATTTGGACTCTTTAAACCATGATGAATTCTGCCAATAATCGTGATGTCTGGGATTGATTCTTTGATCAATAGCATTTCATTCTTTTCTGTCATTTTTACATTCTGAAAATCACAAACCCCCCCCACTTTGTTGTATTTAGCAATTTCAGTTTGATAACATAACCCTGTGTCCTAAGGAAGAATGACCTGAGTTACCTTATACTACAAATAAGGGGGCTTAGACTATTTGATAGTAGACGCGAGAGCTATCATCAAGAAATTTATATTGAAAAGTTTTAGAGCGCTTTGGGATGAGAATGCAAAACCTGAATACTCCACTAGGCTCATTTCAGACCGATGAAATGTCACCAGAATGATGAAGAAAAGGAAGATGATGTATGTTCCTTATGCAAGTGCAGTTGGGAGCATGATGTATGCTATGGTTTGCACTTGGCAGATATCTCACAAGCAGTTATGTGTCGTTAAGACATATGGGAAATCCAATAGGATGGGGAGCTGAAATGGATTCTATGATCTACGAGGTACTTCTAATGTTGGCCTTATATTTGACAAGAATCATAATACTAGTAATAGTATTGTTGGTTATGTTGATTCCGATTATGTTGGAGATTTGGATAAAAGAAGGTCTCAGGGTACATCTTTACCCTTTAGGGAGTGCGATTAATTGGAAAGCAACATTGCAATCCACTATTGCATTATCCACAACAGAAACCAGACATGGTGGAAGCCTGAAGGAAGCCATTTGGCTTTGAGGCTTGGTGGGAGTTTAGGGTTGAAACAAGAGATCACAGTTATACATTGTGATAGCCAAAGTGCCATATATTTGACTAGAAATCAAATGTATCATGAAAGGACAAAACACATAGATGTTCGGTACCACTTTCTAAGGGAGATTATTTCACAAGGAGATGTTGCTGAAAAAGATCAGCACCTTTGATAACCCGATATGCTCACGAAACAGTTAGCCTTAAGTTTATGCATTGCTTAGATATAATTGGTATCCATATCTTTTGAAGATAGCTCATGCAAGTTTCAACTTTGAAGGTAGTTCAAGCCAAGGTGGAGAATTGTTATTTTTTGTGGCTTGAAAATATTGTTTTGAAATAGAATTACTCTCCTTAGTTGTAGGTATCCTATGAAATAGGAGGCTAGGAGAATGGAATAGTTTTCATTGGCTAGGAGAATGAAATGCTTTTCCATTGTTTTACGGATGGTTAGCATTCGTAAACTTTCGCTATAAATTGAAGCTTCATTCATTTGTAAAATCATCTCAAACATAACACTTTCTCTCATTAAGAAGTTTGTTTCTTTTCTTCTTTTGTTTTCATTGGGTTGAGAGTTTTGAGTGTATACATTTGTGAGGTGTATTTGGGTTTGGGATAGTAAGAAGTATATAAACTTCTTTCTTTTGTAATATCCATTGTACTTTTATATCAATTATAGAAGTTTGATGTGTGGACGTAAGCTATAAGCTTACCACATTTTGTTCTCTATATCAACTTTCTTCCGCTATTATTATAACACTATGATAATGAATATGTAAGATATGTAGATTGATTTCTTTGCAGCAATTAAAACTCTCCATATATAGATCGCAAAGGATAAATTAAATTCTCATAGATGCAAACTTGATAGCAAAGGAATTACGTCTATGACAGAAATCATCTTTAAAGTTCAACCTGGACGGCGAAAAATTATTTTTGTTAAAATTGGGAGTCGCCACCAAGTTTATTTAAATTGGGAAAACATGGAAAAACCCGTTTTATTAAAAAATTGATCTTTGAAACCAGATTTGAGCTCGGAGTCGGTTATGCATAGGGAAGGGTAAGATTTTAGTCTTACGCACCCATACACCCGTCTTAGACGGACCTTAATTGATTTGTGCAAATTATTAATAACCTTTCAAAACATTCATTTTTATATTTTTATTTACAACAAAACTTTAAAAATAAATTGAGAAACACCAAGTTTACAATGTGTTAAAACCTGTGTTAACAAACCGTTACGGTTAAATTAACATTTTTATTCAAAATACAATATTTCACAAATAAGTAAAAATTTAAACTAAATATATGAAAATGAAAATCTCTCATGAATTATAAATATTTACAAATAAGATAAAAATTTATTTTGATATTTTTACAAAAATAAAATAAAATATAAAAGAGAACATGCTTTTAAAGAAAATTTGAACATCAAGCTTTCACAACTTCAGATGTCCAAATATGGAGTTAACAAGCCGGCTAAATTAACCCTTTTTATTTGAAATAAAATATTTCTTAAAGAAACGATTATTTAAATGAAATAAAATATCTCGTAAAAAAAATCATGAAAAATTTACAATTAAGACAAAAATTATAAATATTAGATTTTGATTTGCAGGGATTCGGAATCGCTCCTACGTATCCTCCGGTGCAATGGGGAATTCAAAGTCACGTAGTTCTCTTTAAACTATTTCGTGAGTTGATTAATTTTATTTTTAAAAAGGGACTTCAGAATATCAAGTTGTCACAACTAAAATATTGAAGCATAGGATTAACAAGCCGTCACGGCTGAGTTTTCCTATTTAAAATTACAATTTTATCAATTAACTCAAATACCCTTTTTTAGTAAAACAAAATATCCAAGTATTTATTTTAAACCCAAGATTAATAAATCCTTTTTAAAAAAAAAAACAACAAAATTTTAATTTTAAAGAACTGATAAAGTTAATTCATAAATACATAATTGATTTGAACAAAATACATAAGCATATAAGAGAATTAAACTAAAAAATAAAATTAATTCATATACACAATTATACAATTAACTTAAGTAAAAACACATAAACATATAAAATAAATGAACTAAAATGAAAGTCCTAATCACTATTTTCTTTTTATCATTTTTTTGTTTTTAAAGGCTTTTAATACAAAATTCACTACATATCAAACAAATAGTTAGATCACTTCTTTAAGGATTTATTTAATCCCTACTCAAATAATTCAAAGTAATTGCTAAAAAATATATCAAGCACTTCTTATTTTTTTAATTTTTATTATTATTATTTTTGAAAGTTACTTTTAGAATCTCAAATTGTCACTTAAAATATTCCAAACTATAGAATTAGCAAATCGTCTCAATTCAATTAATTCTATTTATTTATTTAAGAACAACTCATCAATTAATGAACAAAATAAAAACAAACACTCAAAAGTCTCTTTTATGACCGAAACGAAATGAATGCTTTTTATTTTAAACTTAAACTAAACAAAACCTAAAAAAGCAAGTCTAAAAAATTAAAGTAAAATAAGCAAAAGAAACATTAACCAAATAAATAAACCTAGACCCAAAATTCAATCCAAAAAAAAACAAAATAATAACCTCTTAAGATAAAATTAAACCAAATCTCCTTATGTTCCTCATCCTAATTTTTCTTAAACTAATCTTACAAATTCAATTTTTTAATTATCTCCCTTCCCACTCACATACACGCTCACACACATATTCACAAACAGACACAACCCTCTCTCTCTCTTACACACGCACACACTCACAAAGACATAAGGTAAAAAGAAAGCTGAGGAAGAGAGAAGTGAGAGCGTGAGAGATAAAGAAAGAGTGAGGCGGAGAGAGAGGTCAGAGATCGGCGGCCAAACAACAGACGAGGTCACACGCGCCAAGGAACGCGGACCAAGCAGGCGGTGGCTTGATCGGCGACGAGGACGCGCCGCCGGCAGGTGGAGAGAGAGATCGAGATCGCATGGGCGAGATTGAGGGAGGGGAAGGGGACGGCCGTGCGATTCGCAGGAGGCGGCGAGCAAGAGGGAACCAGCCTGCGTGCGACGCGCTAAGCACCCGGAGAGACGCGGTGATGAAGCACGAGCGAGAGGAAGGCTTTTGGGTTGAGATCTGAGACGCGGGCGTGGAGGTTCCGCCTGCACAAAGACGGAAGCGGTGGTTTTCAACGGCGGTTCACGGTGGTTGACGCGGTGGGTGTGCGGATCGCAGGACACCGGCGGAGAGGTCGCGATAGCTCGCGTGGTGGGGAGAGCGGCTGGACCGATTCATTGAGGGGTGGAGGCCAAGAGGAGATCGAGATCGATGAGGGGCCTTGAACGGAGGAAGGGAGCTGGCCGAACTGAAGCAATGGCTCACGGTGGTTATGGGTGTGTGGTGTATGGTGGTCACGCGGTGGTTGTGGATGTGTGTGGTTGCGTGAGGCAAAAGGAGTAAAGGAGCGGGCCGTCCTGGAGGGATGAAGGCCGGTGGTGCTGGGCTTTGATGATGATGAGGCCGCGGCTAGGAGAGGAGGCCGGGGCTCTCCTCTTTTTCCTTTAGTTTTTTTAGTTTTGATGATGATGATATTGTTGTTGCTAGATGGTCTTACCTTATTCTTTCTTTTTGATGTTGAATGAATTGGAAATCTTTCTTACTATGATTACTCTCGGTGCTACTCTCGTTTGGATTTTTTTGATCTTTTTTTTTTTACTGGTTGATGTATCTGTATATGTGATTTTGTTTGGTGTTTGAATTTTCTTCTAACCCCCCTTCTCTGATAGTTCCTGATGATTATATATAATTCCAGGTTATCAAAAAATTTACAAGTTGGCTGGGTGTATTGTGATCCTTCGCAATCATCAAAAAAACTCAACGTCTTGAGGGAGTGGGGGAGGAACACTATCATTCTTCGATTTCAAAACTCCCCATCATTACAACTTCACTATTGATTCACGAGTCTGGGCAAGGGACAGCCTTGACTCCTCTCCCTCCTTTTCTCTCTTTTTTGTTTTATTTTATTATTTCATTTTTGTTTAACAAATGGAAGGACAAAACTAAAAACGGTGGTTTCTTTGCTTTTTTTTATTTTTTCTCTATTATAAACTGACATACGAGCAAGTTGCGGGCTTTTAACAAAAAAAAGGAAATGAAGTAAAATGAGCTGGACAATTTTTGTTTTGATTGGGCTGAAAATGTAGATGAGCTTGAAGGATTTTTTTTTTTTTTTGTTTAAAAGAAGATAAATAAATGAAAAAAAGAAACCTATAAGGGGAATACAAATTATGCAAAATTTTTGGGTTTTAATTTAATAGTTAAAAAAAAATCTTTTATAGTGATACTAGTTATTTAATCTTGTGCGATGCATGAGATGATAATGAAAATAATTTATTGATCATTATTGAAAATAAATAATAATTCATTTAAATACATCTTATAGAAAATTGAGTATATAAACTTATTTTGAAAATAAATTAACAAGTAAATAATTAAATAAATGAACAAAATATAAATAAGTATGGATCTGAAATGAGTCATTCTATTTATATCTTATAAGGTTAAGAAAATCTCGATCGATGACCTTCAACTAACAATTAAAAAACTAGTTGATGAAAATTTTGCATGTTTCAATAGTTGTAATTAATGAATAATGAAATAAAATAAGTGAATATATTTCCAATATCATATACAATTAATATAGATGACAATAGGTATCTATGAGAAAAAGGATATGCCTCCTACAACCTATCCTTGTTTAGACTTTTGTCTTTCCTTCCCATCCTCATCCTCGTTACGAGTTTCTATTCTCTATTTTTCACGAGGATTTGAATCCACACAAAATATTTATGGATTTATTTCCAAAAGGAAATTGGAAAGCATTTTGATATTCAAAACATAAATATGCATAGTACTCATTCCCTTTAAAATATCTATTCATTTTCAAAATTTCGTATTTCAAAATATCTGTTAATTTTTCATTTCAATAAAACATTAATTTTTCTTCGAATACTACCTCTAATTAATTTCACATTTTCAAAGCATTCAATTTAATATTGGTGTGCTATATTAATTAATATGTAGGAATACATTAGTACATTCACTATATTTTCATTACCAACATCATTTCTCATCTTTTTTAATAGTTGTGTTTGTCCAAAATTGACAAATATTTTGAAAGGAATTGAGTAACAAATACTACTAATGTTATATAATCCAAATTAAAAATGAAAATACATACATAACGCAAATTTAATAAAGATAATTAAAAAAATAAATGTGTGTTAAGATTTTCTTTTATACATATACATATATATAAATGGGGAATTGTACATCTCCATATTATTCATTGTCTCTATCCGTTTAACAAACGATGACTCCTTTGTGTCCTCATGAACATTAAATATGTTCTCATTCTCATCCTTTTTTCAGGTAATCCCTGGGTACCTGCTAATTATTTTTTAATTATCCTAGGCATTTATATATTTATAATAAATTAAAATATTTAATTTATAAAAACATAAAATATACTTTCTAAATAATAAAAAATAATGAATAAATTTAATTTACATTATTTCAATCACACCTTATTTCCTTCTGTATTATTTTAATAAATATTCTCCAAATAAATATTTTTCAGGTCCTCCATAACCATATACAAAATAAAAACCTCATTTGAATAAGAAATGTAACTAACAATAAGGACAAAGTATAGGCACGTAACAGATTATAATTAGCAAACCTGAACATGTTCTCTGTTATTGTTGATGGAAATGGACAGGACTATATTTTGATATGTCTGGCAACAAGAAAATTATTTAGCGTATCAAAGAATGAAATTTGGGTTGCCTACTTCATTCAAGTGCATTCGCAGTGCATATTCAAGGCCTACTTGAGGTTGTCAAATATACAAGGTTCCAAAGTTTTTGGTTTCCATTAGCAAGGTCCTTAATGTAACCAGTGTGATTGGTGAGATTTTTAATGAACTGGCCACCACTATTGTGATAATAGTCATCAGGATCAGGCTCTGCTGCTACCGATTGTGCTAACGGGTTGGGGCTGTCTAGGTGCAGGGGAGGAACCACCTGCAGTATTTGCAGCAGCAGGGCATCCACGTCTTATTTGCATCCCAGCGTTGAGTACTACTAGATAAGGTAAAATTTATCTGATTCGATTTGTCTAGCTGAGTTTAATAGCGTGCAAATGGTACTAGCTAGTCTCTACTTTATAGATGCAATACAGCAAGCAAAGGGGTGAGTTGATTTGAAATTTTGAAGATAATGAAAAAGAATTCGAATATTTTCATCAAAAACTAAATAATATATAAAAGCAATGGCACAATAGAATTCTGTGAAGCGGTGGTATATTTGGTTTTTGCACGTCAATTTGGCACCAAAGTCTGCTTTGCAGAATGAATGAAAGTTCTCGAGATGGTTTTCGTTTTCTCACACTATGTACTTATTTTCGTGTAATCAATGCAAAACTAATGTATGGGCCCAATTATTATAGATATTGCTCTTCATATTTATCTAGTATATATACTCAGGTTTTGCGCAGTTGGGAGTTTAAATAAAAAAAAATGGTAGATAGTCAACATGTCTTGTTTGAATTTAATTGCTCGAATAATATGATATATATGGTGGTCTTTAAACAATCATTTTTTTATTTTATCTGACATTTTTTTTTTCAAAGTTCTGACAAACCTTTTTTAATAATATAGTATCACTCTTAAATAAATGATTTCCGAATCTTTTAATATAATTTGTTCATTAATTACCTACTACTCACCAGGTATATAAAAATTAAAAATCTTCCATACAATAATTACCATGCCTTCTTTGACAAATTTTGATATCACTTGCAAGAGAGACAGAAGTGGTCGTTTAGTCTGCTATTTATCTAGCTTTGCGAGACGAACACTACCCACGGGTTGCTAAGTGTGCATAAAGACTATATTAGCCATAAAAATGTGGGACTTGGCACATGATGGATAAACGCAAACACGATGGTGC
Source organism: Dalbergia oliveri (assembly GCA_030441495.1). Classification (NCBI taxonomy): domain Eukaryota; kingdom Viridiplantae; phylum Streptophyta; class Magnoliopsida; order Fabales; family Fabaceae; genus Dalbergia; species Dalbergia oliveri. The sequence continues at coordinate 53,166,556 of JAMLFY010000001.1, read as the reverse complement.
CAAACTACCGCTACCAACATCTTAATCAATGAATCTTTATAAAATTGGGCCACGAGCAATTTATAAATTAAAGCTAATATTTTATTGCTGTATATTAAGCAGCTGAAGATCTTGGAGCCTTGCAAACTGCAAAGCTCTTATTCTAGATATACATCCCACAAACTGCTCCAGCATTCAGAAAATACATGACGTTAATTACTCCTTTTTAGTGACTTCCTCCTTTTTGTGACTCCCTCCGTTTTAGTGCCTTCCACCTTTAAGTGACCAAGGTTTATGGCTCCGCTAAGGTCGCCTACGATGCGGCCAGTTTGATTAGTCAGACCTTTTATGTTTTGATAACTTTCTCCACGCTGGGGCTTCACCGATGCTGCCGTTGCCTGAGGAGCATTTTTAGTGACTTCCTCCTTTTTGTGACTCCCTCGGTTTTAGTGCCTTCCACCTTTAAGTGACCAAGGTTTATGGCTCCGCTAAGGTCGCCTGCGATGCGGCCAGTTTGATTAGTCAGACCTTTTATGCTTTGATAACTTTCTCCACGCCGGGGATTCACCGATGCTGCCGTAGCCTGAGGACCATTTTTCCATCATCCATGTTATTTACCATACCAACGAGACGCTCGAGTGCATCAATCTTTGGTTGAAGATCAGCCATAATGGACTATTTTTTTGGTAAGTAGAAGGCAAATAAAGAAAAAAAAAAAGACAAAGAACGAAACTACCGAGCGCCCCGGCCATGATGGACTATGATAATGAATGTGTAAGATATGTAGATTGATTTCTTCGCGAGCGTACCGAAACTCTCCTTATATAGATCGGGAAGGATAAATTCTCATAGATGCAAACTTGATAGCAAAGGAATTAGGGTCTATGACAGAAATCATCTTTAAAATAAAAGAAATATTTAGCTCTCAACAGAAATTATTTATTCTGTTTTATTTATAAATTTATATATCAGTTATTTTATTAAAAAATACAGAAAAAATAAAAGACAACAATAACTTTTAAAATTAATGTATCAATTAATAAATGTAATAAAGTAAATATTTTCTCTTATTTTCAAAACATATAAGAATTTATCCTAAAATAAAGTGATTCTTGGTGGAGCATCGAGTTCCAATTCTTTTTTTCTGGGTAAGTCCCATTTGATGCTATATTTTATTCTTGTAACCATAATAGTTCATTGGACAAAACCATCTTTTATAGTGATACTAGTTATTTAACATGCACATGATTATAATAAAAAATAATTTATTGATCATTATTGAAAATAAATAATAATTTATTTAAATATATCTTATAGAAAATTGAGTATATAAACTTGTTTTGAAAATAGATTAACAAGTAAATAATTAAATAAATAAACAAAATATAAATGAATATGGATCTGAAATGAGTCATTATATTTTATATCTTATAAGGTTAAGAAAATCTCAATAGATGATTTTCAACTAACAATAAAAAACTAGTTTATGAAAATTTTACACGTTTCAATAGTTATAATTGATGAATAATGAAATAAAATAAGGGCATATATTTACAATATCATATACCATTAATATAGATGACAATGGGTATCTATGAGAAAGGGGATATGTCTCCTGCACCCTATCCCTATTTAGACTTTTGTCTCGTTCTCATCCTCATCCCCGTTATTGTCTATTCCTATTTTCCACAAGGATTTAAATCCATACAAGATATTTATGGATTTATTTCCAAAAGAAAATTAGAAAGTATTTTAATATTCGAAACATAAATATGCATAGTACTCATTCCTCTTCAAACTATCTATTCATTTTCAGAAAATTTCATATTTCAAAATATCTCAATTTTGTATTTCAATAAAGCATTAATTTTTCTTCGAATGCTACCTCTAATTAATTTCACATTTTCAAAGCATTCAATTTAATATTGGTGTGCTATATTAATTTATATGTAGGAATACATTAGTACATTCACTATATTTTACTCAATTACCAATGTCATTTCTCATCTTTCTTAATAGTTATTTGTCCAAAATTGAAAAATATTTTGAAAGGAAGGGAGTAACAAATACTACTAATATTATATAATCCAAATTAAAAATGAAAATACATACATAATGTAAATTTAATAAAGATAATTAAAATAATAAATGTGTGTTAAGATTTTCTTTTATACATATACATATATATAAATGGGGAATTGCCACATCTCTATATTATTCATTGTATTATCCCATTTAACAAACGATGACTCCTTCCCTGTTCTCGTGAACATTAAATATGTTTTCATTATCATCCTTTTTTAGGTAATCCCTGTAAGTACCTACTTCGATTATTTTTTAATTATCCTAGGCATTTATATATTTATAATAAATTAAAATATTTAATTTATAAAAACATAAAATATACTTTCTAATTAATAAAAAATAATAAATAAATTTAATTTATATTATTTCAATCACACCTTATTTTCTTTTGTATTATTTTAATAAATATTCTCCAAATAAATATTTTTTAGGTCCCGCCATAATCATATACAAAATAAAAACCTAATTTGAATAAGAAACGTAACTAACAATAAGAACAAAGTGTAGGCACGCAACAGATTATAATTAGCAAACCTGAACATGTTCTCTGTTATTGTTGATGGAAATGGACAGGACTATACTTTGATATGTTTGGCAACAAGAAAATTATTTAGCGTATCAAAAAATGAAATTTGGATTGCCTACTTCATTCAAGTGTATTCGCAGTGCATATTTCAAGGCCTACTTGAGGTTGTCAAATATACAAGGTTCCAAAGTTTTTGGTTTCCATTAGCAAGGTCCTTAATGTAACCAGTGTGATTGGTGAGATTTTTAATGAACTGGCCACAACTATTGTGATAATAGTCATCAGGATCAGGCTCTGCTGCTACCGATTGTGCAAACGGGTTGGGGCTGTCTAGGTGCAGGGGAGGAACCACCTGCAGTATTTGCAGCAGCAGGGCATCCACGTCTTATTTGCATCCCGGCGTTGAGTACTACTAGATAAGGTAAAATTTATCTGATTCGATTTGTCTAGCTGAGTTTAATAGCGTGCAAATGGTACTAGCTAGTCTCTACTTTATAGATGCAATACAGGAAGCAAAGGGGTGAGTTGATTTGAAATTTTGAAGATAATGAAAAAGAATTCGAATATTTTAAATAATATATAAAAGCAATGGCACAATAGAATTCTGTGAAGCAGTGGTATCTTTGGTTTTTGCACGTCAATTTGGCACCAAAGTCTGCTTTGCAGTGGGTTACATTACTAACATGCAGAATGAATGAAAGTTCTTGAGATGGTTTTCGTTTTCTCACACTATGTACTTATTTTCGTGGAATCAATGCAAAACTAATGTATGGGCCCAAAGATTATAGATATTGCTCTTCATATTTATCTAGTATATATACTCTGGTTTTGCGTGGTTGGGAGTTTAAATTAAAAAAATGGTAGATAGTCAACATGTCTTGTTATTTAATTGCTAGAATAATATGATATATATGGTGGCCTTTAAACAATCATTTTTTATTTTATCTGACATTTTTTTTCAAAGTTCTGACAAACTTTTTTAAATAATATAGTATCACTCTTAAATAAATGATTCCGAATCTTTTAATATAATTTGTTCATTAATTATCTCCTACTCACCAGGTATATAAAAATTAAAAATCTTCCATACAATAATTACCATGCCTTCTTTGACAAATTTTGATATCACTTGCAAGAGAGACAGAAGTGGTCGTCATCAACCGATCAGGAAGCTTCATGTATTCTTAAATCTAGCTGCATGTAGTGTTTAGCGGGCGTTTGTACATTATATACTGGTAAATAAACTCATCTCAGTTCATTTAGTCTGCTATTTATCTAGCTTTGCGAGATGAACACTAACCACGATAAGTTTTCAATTTAGTTTTCCTTCATAAATTTGAAAACTGAAAATTGTTTTCAAAAAAACAACCTAAGTGTGCATAAAAACTATAGTAGCCATACAAATGTGGGACTTGACACATGATGGATAAACGCAAACACGATGGTGCCAAACTACCACTACCAACATCTTAATCAATGAAGCTTTATAAAATTGGGCCACGAGCAATTTATAAATTAAAGCTAATATTTTATTGCTGTATATTAAGCAGCTGAAGATCTTGGAGCCTTGCAAACTGCAAAGCTCTTATTCTAGATATACATCCCACAAACTGCTCCAGCATTCAGAAAATACATGACGCTAATTACTCTTTTTTAGTGACTTCCTCCTTTTTGTGACTCCCTCGTTTTTAGTGCCTTCCTCCTTTAAGTGACCAAGGTTGATGGCTCCGTTAAGGTTGCCTTCGATGCGGCCAGTTTGATTAGTCAGACCTTTTATGCTTTGATAACTCTCTCCACGCTGGGGATTCACCGATGCTGCCGTTGCCTGAGGAGCATTTTTACCATCATCCATGTTATTTACCATACCAACGAGACGCTCGAGTGCTTCAATTTTTGCTTGAAGGTCAGCCATAATGGACTATATTTTTGGTAAGTAGAAGGCAAACAAAGACAAAAAAAAAAAGGCAAAGAACGAAACTACCCAGTGCCCCCGGCCATGATGGACTATGATAATGAATATGTAAGATATGTAGATTGATTTCTTTGCGAGCGTACCGAAACCCTCCATATATAGATCGTGAAGGATAAATTAAATTCCCACAGATGCAAACCTGATAGCAAAGGAATTACGGTCTATGACGGAAATCATCTTTAAAATAAAAGAAATATTTAGGTGCTCTTAGATCAATAGAAATTATTTGCTTCATTCTATTTATAAATTGATATATAAGCTATTTTATTAAAAAATACAGAAAAAATAAAAGACAATAATGACTTACAAAATTAATGTATCAATTAATAAATATAACAAAATAAATATTTTCTCTTGTTTTCAAAACATATAAGAATTTATCCTAAAATAAAGTGATTCTTGGTGGAGCATCGAGTTCCAATTTTTTTTTTCATGGTTAAGTCGCATTTGATGCTATATTTTATTCTTGTAACCATAACAGTTCATTAGACAAAAGCATCTTTTATAGTGATACTAGTTATTTAACATGTATGATATACGAATGATAATGAAAAATAGTTTATTGATTATTTTTGAAAATAAATAATAATACATTTAAATACATCTTCTAAAAATTTGAGTATATAAACTTATTTTGAAAATAAGTTATAAACAGGCAAATAATTAAATAAATAAACAAAATATAAATGAGTATGAATTGAAATGAATCATTATATTTTATATCTTATAAGGTTAAGAAAATCTCGATAGATGGTCTTCAACTAACAATTAAAAACTATTTTATGAAAATTTTACACGTTTCAATAGTTGAAATTGATAAATAATGAAATAAAATAAGTGGATATATTTACAATATTATATACCATTAATATATATATATATATATATATATGACAATGGATATCCATGAAAGGGAATATGTCTCCTACACCCTATCCCCTGTTTAGTATAATTTTATCTCTCATTCCCATCCTCATCCCGTTACGGATTTTTATTCCCTATTTTTCACGAGGATTTGAATCCATACAAGATATTTATGAATTTATTAAAATAATTTCAAAAGGAAATTGGAAAGTATTTTGATATTCGAAACATAAATATGCATAGTACTCATTCCCTTCAGAATATCTATCCATTTTCAGAAAATTTCATATTTCAAAATATTTATCAATTTCGCATTTCAATAAAACATTAATTTTTTCTTCGAGTACAACCTCTAATTAATTTCACATTTTCAAAGCATTCAATTTAATATTGGTGTGCTATATTAATTAATAAGCGGGATTCATTAGTACATTCACTATATTTTACTCAATTACTAATGTCATTTCTCATCTTTCTTAATAGCTGTGTTTGTCCAAAATTGACAAATATTTTGAAAGGGAGTAACAAATACTACTAATGTTATATAATCCAAATTAAAAATAAAAATATATACATAATGCAAATTTAATAAAAATAAGTAAAAAAATAAATAAGTGCTAAGATTTTCTTTTATACATATACATATATATATATAAATGGGGAATTGTCACATCTCCATATTAGTCATTGTCTCTATCCTGTTTAACAAACGATGAATCAATTCCTCCTCGTGAACATCAAATATGTTCTCATTCTCGTCCTTTTTTCAAGTAATCCCTATGGGTACCTACTTGAATGATTTTTTTATTATCCTAGACATTTATATATTTATAATAAATTAAAATATTTAATTTATAAAAACATAAAAATATACTTTCTAATTAATAAAAAAATAATAAATAAATTTAATTTACATGATTTCAATCACACCTTATTTCCTTCTGTATTATTTTAATAAATATTCTCCAAATGAATATTTTTTAGATCCCTCCATAACCATATACAAAATAAAAACCTCATTTGAATACAAGAAACACAAGTTCCTGACGGATTTTTTTCCGTTAAATGTTACGATTTCCAGATGGAAAACGTGAAATCTGATCAAAAATTTTTTTTTTGTTTTAGTCATTACAAAATTTGCACCGCATGGAGCAAAATATGGCACGCATATTACCAACAAATTTTTCCATCAATAACTAATTTGAAATATTTTTTCAAAAATAAAATATATTAGGACGAATTTTTTTGTCGTAAATAAAATTCTGGAAATTATCATCTAGTGGTGGAATAATCCGCCTTCAATTTGCTTGAGGAGTGTGTTGATGGCTAAAATTATCGATGGAATTTTTCAGTCAGTAATTCAAATTTCCATCGGTAATGTTTGATGATAAGTTGAGTTTTCAGTTTTTTCACCATTTCTCTCTCTCCCTTCTCGACACACTCTCTCTCTTTATCTCTCTCTCTCTCTTAATTTCCACCTGGAGGAGCGTCGGTCAAGGCTCTTTCCGTGAAGATCGTCGCATGCACCACGATCCACCTACGCCACCACCACCCTGGTCGACCACGTGGCCTACCACACCTCCCTGGTAGGCTGCGAGGCGGAAAAGGAAGCATTGCGCCCTTCATCACAGAACGCCACTAACCGTTGCGCCGCGCCTCCCTTGCCGGATGCTCTGCCATCGCATTTCCCCTCCATCGACCAATGCGGCGCCGATGCGACTCCTGCTCCCTCCTTTCTTGACGCTCTCTCTCTCTCTCTCTCTCTCTCTCTCTATGTAAAAGGCGGGGCCACTCCTCACCCGCCCAACCCCACACCACCCCAACTTCGTGCAACGGACAACTGGCTGAACTCCGTCGCAATGGGCAATGCAGGAAGTCCAAGGCCGCCGCGGCTCTGAAAAGTCCAACCTCCGGCCTTTCCCTTTGACCTCTCATCTCAAGCACCAACACCATGTCCTTCTTTGTCTAAGGTATACACTTACCTTACCACCAGTTACTTTCTTCCATTATGTTGTGGCCATGGGCAAATATGATGCTTAATATCTAGGAATTATGATAGCTACGGCCCATATCGCTAGCTTTCTTAACTGAGTTGGTCAAAACCATAAATCCCTTCTTGTTTGTGGCCATTTTGTTGTGATGTTAGTGCTAGTTGTGTTTCTAGTTCAGTAGGAAATGTTCCTTTAGGTTAGTTGTTTAATTTATTTTTGTCCTTTGATTTGTGTTTTTCCCAAAATCTCCTATGGATTAACTCCTATCTCATTGTTTTTGTTTGGGAATTTTTAAAGAATTGATTTTTCCATATTCAATAATAGATACTAGTGTTTCATAACTTAAGTTTCCCAAATCTTGAAGAAGCTCATTTGGTTCATTCATTTTTTCTTAACTTAACTTTGATTCTTAAGTTTTTATTGCATTTGTGGTTTTATTTGTAAGTAATTTTGGTTTATTAATTTAAATAATTGATTTTGTTATAGATCATTGAATCCGCTTAGAACATTTCTGGTGGAGCATATAATTCTCTTGTCTCTTTTAAGGTAAGTAACTGTTTCTTCTTATTTAATTGTATTTTTTGTTAGGATAGAGACTTATGATTTCTAAGATAAGTGTAGGAAATTGGGATTACATGACTGGGGGAAGGGCGTAGAGGTCCTTCCCCAACTTGTTTATATTGTTTGCTGTGGAGATTGATTGTATATGTGGAGATTGCAGGATATGCATGTTATGATATTATGAGGGTGTGTCTAGAACGGTTTTAGAATCTTTAAATATTTGTTTGATCGTTTGTTTGATTGTATTGTGAATTTTATTTGAATGGATTGATATATGTATATATTGAAATGAATTAGTTCAAGTAGAGTTAATATTGGTGAGCATGTCACGAGAAATATTAATTGGGAGGATAACTCTAGACGATATGAGGAAATGATTTATGACACAGTTGGTCCTCAAATTACCCTTCTTCTTTTGTTTACTTTCACGTGTAGAACCACATCATCATCCATCCCAAAGTTGAAGATTTCATGTCTTTTCAAATCCAAGGCGGCTTCAGGCAAGATGTGTATATTGACATCCGAGAACGGCAAGATGAGACCCCAGGTGAATGACTCAGGCCAACCTGGACTATTTATGGCAATACCTGGATAGGACAAAAATTTAAAGATAAGTCTTTCAAGACTAAGGTGAGTAGAGCTTCGCAAAAGGCTATAGAGACTACGTGTCGCCGAATGGTTTAGTCATTATTTTAAACATTTTTTAAATTCCTTTTGTTAAATATATATTTTCGCTTACTAATGTTTACGTGTTTCACTCAAAGTGCAGGCTCCTGAGTTGAAGAGGCAACCCACATAGAGTGGGTTGTTCAGAAGACTCACGCAAGAAAGAGAAGAAGACATGAGTCGATCATCGCTTAGAGAATGCTTGGGTATATATGTTCTGAGCACTTATTGTTTGTATATATATTTAATTTATTATTTCATATATTTGATAGAGCTTTAATTAGTTTTATTCTATTATAGTATGCCTATGAGCAGCGCTCTCAGGAGGCTACGACCAGGGGGCGGAGGATCGCTCGTAAGGAATACCCACGGTGATGGGGCCGAGTTGTGGCAAGAGGTAATCGGCGATCCTACAAGAACACATCTATGGCATGGGGTCATTTTATGGGAGTAGTTTGTCCTCTGCCTCTATCACTAGGCCATCTATAGGCACTGGGTCCTGCGAAGGTGATGAGGTTGAGCAAGTTCACCTGCTAACGCAAAACTTCATCGTATGCAAGAGAAGGACAAGAGAGACAATGCCAATTGTAGGAGATGCAAAAGAAGATTGAGGACAAGGAAAATATCATGTAAATGAAGATGAAGAAGATGGAGAAGGAGATGGTGTCTTTGTAGAAGAAGATGCGGCAGGCTCCTCCACACCACCAGACACGATGACGATGATGATGATGATGAGGGTGATGGCGATGGTGATCCTGACGATAATAATGATAATCCTGACTTCTGTTGATTTGAATTCTTGATTTTTATTTCTTTTTATATGGTGAACTTTTTATATTTGTGCCTGTACACTCTCTAACATTTTTATCTATTTTGCATTTTGAACTTAAATTCACTGTGTTTATCATTTATTAGGAATTTTTTTATTATTTTCATTATTAAATATATTTATATATTTCTAATTAGCTTTAAATAAAAAATAAACTCTTAAATAATCAAATAACACACAAATTATAGAATATTTATTTTAAAAAAATAATTACCCTAAAATAAATAAAAAATAATTTAACGATTCCGACAAATTTTTTTGTCAATAGTATAAATAAAAATATTAATAAAATTTAAAATTCTCGACGGATTTTAATCCGTTGACAAGCTAAAATATAAAAATAATGAAATTATAAAACTCAATAATTACCGATAGATTATTCCGTCAGTAAAATAAAAATTAAAAAATTGTAAAATTCAATAATTACCAACGGATTTTTCTATCGGTAAAATTTGGATATTTAAAAAATTACAAATTAAATTAAAAATTATTGGCGGATTTTTCATCAGTAATAATATAAATTTCATCGATAACTATTAATCCCTAATGAATTTGTTGGCGAATTGTTCACTCATCCAGACGGGTTTTTGAAGAAAAAATTTATTGGTAATTTCGTCAGTAACATTTTTTGACGGATTTTTTTCGTCGATAATGATTCCGACTCCAGTATTAAGTGGTCAAAATCTATCGGAAATTAAATTTTTCATCGTCGCAAAAATCCGTTGACAACGTCTTTTCTAGTAATGTTTCTAAGTGGTTATTGAGTCTATTATATTATCATAAATTATCTTCTGAATTTAATTCATTGAAGATAAGTACCTTTAAAATTACTAGACAATTGCTCTCTTCATATTATAGTTCTTAAGCTAAGAGATGATTTTGAAATTAATTGAGTGGAGGATCATTTGTGTATGACATGAACTTAAACCTTTTCAAAGACCTTCCATTTGAATTAAATAACTTTTCAATTTCAATTAAAGATAAATTCTTTAACTACGAATTTGGAATAAAAAGATACACAAAAAATAAAAGTTTTTTTTATGATAATATAAAAATCTCAAGTTATTCTAAAAAATGTAATATTTGTATTTAAAATTTGGAAATATAATATTAAAATCATTGATAAAAGTTTAAATTACAATTTAAAACCTATATTAATTCTTTAATATACTTCTTCGGTCATATAAGATTTCATCTTCTTAAAGTTCTCAAACATACTCTTATACAAATTACGGCATGCTCATTGTGTTTATCACTAATAATATAACAAAAAATTTTCTTAACTCGTTTTCTAGGTGCTAACTCAACAATTTCCTTTATATCTTCAATGAATTCATTGTTTAGGAAATGTATAAGAAATTTTGATAAATCCTATTCATATATTAAGCTTCCAAAATGAAAAAAAAAATTACTTTTCAACAACCTTAGCATATGAATTTGTCATTTTTAAGGATAATTTAAAAAAAACTTAAAATCGCGTTAACTTGATAAATAAGGCTCAATTTTATATTAAATAAGAAAATTATAATTTCATAAACCTTGGTCTTTATCGTTTTGAATTTAAGCCCTATATAAATATATTAAAATATGTATTTTACTTTATGAATGTTAAAAATTTAGTTTTTATCTTTATAAATATTTTTAAAATTCTCTTTTGATTTTTATAAATGTCATTATGTAAAAATGATAACTAACCATACCATAAATATAATACTAAAAAAAGACTAAAATAAAAAAATCTAAAACAAAAATAACCAATAAAGATAGTAAAAGAGTTATAAGATAAAACTAATAAACAATTATAGTAAATACTCTTATTATATAATAAGTTATTTATCTCATTTTAGTATATAAAGGCTGAATTTCTAGTTTATGACAAATATTATAAATTAACGAATATATTGATTTAAATATAATGGATCATATTACCGTATTATATATATATATATATATATATATATATATATAATCATTTTATTAAGAGGTACAAAAATTAGATAATATCAATATTATATATTAATTAATTAATTGATAATTAGGAGTATATAAGTAAAGTAACATAACTTATTGGATTTAAACATTTTTCAAACAATTATATTTTAAAAAATAAAATATATAATTTAAAATGACTTTTGATTATTTATTTATTCATTTATCACTAATTATTTTAAATAAATATTATATATATGGTTATCAAAATAATGTATAATATTTTTTATCATGTAGATTTCAGCATAACTTGTCCAGATAATAAAAATGATTATTATAAATATTGAAATTATATAAATTAATAATAGTAAACTAATAATATATAATAATTATGATTATATTTTTTAAAAAAATGTTAATAATTAAAGTTATGAAATTTGTGGGCTCTAAATTACTGGAAGGTACACCTAGAAAATTTAAAAGAGTGTTAAATATTAGTATTATAGATTTAATTAAATGTTGATAAATTTTAAATATATTTAATTTTTATAGTGCAATCCTACTATTAAATACTGATAATTGTCAATAATATTATAATAATATGTCATAATTGTATTTTTATCTTTTCAAAAAAATAATTAATGGTTAACTTCTTAAAAAATGTGAGCCATAAATTATTCTCTTTGTAACACCTGAAAAAAAATTTCTTATAGAAGTATGAAATATTAGTATTATAAATAGATTATAAATTTTCACAAATAAAAAAATTTATATTTATGCCCCCTGGCATCGTATAGTCACCTGCTACTAAACTAAATTTTTCTTTTTTCCGTTTTGTTATTCAAATTAATTTATTGTCATTTCGTACTGTACATTCCGCTAGCTTTTATAAACATTCACACACGCGATGCTACATTCGGTTACTTTTAAATGTTTTTAAAAGAACCATTTATTTTTTATATTCGATAGGGCGCCTCCACTTTTTGATTTGCCAAATAAATAAAAAAGATTGACTTATATTTTTCGTAAGTTACGACAACCTTCTAAACCCAACCCTAGACCACTGAATTGTTCGCTTCCAAGTGAAGTTCAACATAAGAATTGTTCACTAGTTTATCAAGGATGAAAATTACCAAAGAAAACTACCACAAACAGCAATAGTTTTTTTTTAGTTATTTTTCATCATTATAAAGTTATGATTAACTAGGAAGGCATAACTCTCTCTGACATAAAAGTTAGTTCATTTACAGTAATTTTAATATTAGTTAGCAATTTTTTATTTTAATAAAATGGTAATTTCTATATATATGTGTATACACGACAGAAAATAATAACACTTCACTCTAAATTGTATAATTTTTTGAAGTTACAATTTTATGTGTTGTTGTAAGAGACTCTATGATTTAGTTCTCTCGGTCATGTAATCTCTTTCAAACGTGACCAAAAGAAAAAATATATACAGCATAGTTTTTAGATTTGTTTAATCGACTTAACTTCCTGGGTTATTAGTTTCAACTAGTAGGTCACTAGTTGAATTGATTGAATGAATGTTCTTAAATTAATATATAAAAATACAAATTAATACAACTAAATATTTATATATATATATATATATATATATATATATATATATAATGAAGATTATTAACAAAACAAGTAACTAGCCTATGGTACGTGCATTCCTTCCTTCCTTTATAGTCTCACAACATATTTTTGAGCATAGTTTTGAAACTGTCTGGACCAGTTTGGAATGCAAATCGGAAACCAGTGAATCGGTCTTTGGTCCAATTCGATTATCAAATTGGATCGGATATGCACTATAACTGCTTTTTTGTTAATATATGTAGACTACAAAGGAAGGAAGGAATGCATATACCACTAGGCTAGCTACTTGTTTTGTTAATAATCTTCATTATATATATATATATATATATATATAGAGAGAGAGAGAGAGAGAGAGAGAGAGTATATTTAATTATATTGATTTGTATTTTAATATATTAATTTAAGAATATCATATTAAACCCGTGACAGATGGTTTAACATAACCTAATTAACTCAGTCAATTACAGGCGAGCCTGAAAACAATGGATTCTAGCCCATTGGGTGTTTTGAAGGGTTTTCTAGAATTTTAATACAACAAAGCATATATTATACACAAAAATAATTACATATACTAACAAAAGATGTTAGCCTAATGGTCTAGGCATTGCTTCCTTCCTTCACATGTGTGCACGGCGTGGGTTTGAATTTGGGCGGAGGCATTTTTGGAGAATTTTATATAATTTCACAGGGCACGAATGGGTTCAAATCGGTTTGTGGGAGGTTGGCAGCGGAAACGTGGGCAGTTCGACAGTAGCTTAGTCAGTCACTCGGGTTTAACTGGAACATTGACTGGTTCGTGCATATCTAATCCAATTAGAGAACTAAACGGATAAAGATCG